>JACVVK020000700.1:0-162500 GCA_018292915.2 Batillaria attramentaria | reverse complement strand
GACACAGTTGTGATTTTGGGGTGTTTCCGCCGCTGTGACGTCATCACAGCAGCCTGGATTTCAAATAGCCACAACTGTGACTGTGGTTTCCACAACAGATTCTGACTGGCTGTACTACGTTACTCGGCGCGCAAACATGGCGGACAGTGCGTGTTCAATCGGTTTGTCACCGAGCACAGCAGTGTCCAGTTTTGTAGTTAGTAGACACACCGAGCGCAACGACTGTGATGTGCACACGTGTGCTTCGCGCGCTGTGCCCAGTTAAGGGCAGGCTTAAGAGAGTGTATTAATCATCAAGATAGAGTATCTCGAGCGTATACGCACACTCACCAGCAAAACTGTTCCAAAACATAAGTTAATAATAATAATGAGTATTGTATAGGCTCTTTACCCAATTTCATGAATCGGCTCAAAGCGCCGCGAACCCAACACGCACGCTCACGTGAATCACATGCATTCTCTCACACACTGGACACTAAACACATTACAATCACGTGGTGCGAAGGGTCAGCTCAGCTATTTACATTTCGGAATTTTAGAATTGCATTTTTTTTTTGGTTTTTAAATTTGGTGGGCTGAACATTTCCAAAGAAGAAGTTTGCTAAACAAAGATGGAATTGGCCCGTTTGAATCGTGAAACAGGTCCCTTACTTGTATGGGGTGGCGGAATGGTAGAGCGTTGAACTTCTAATGTTCGGGTCGTGAGTTCGTATCCCGGCTGGGGCCAAATATTTGTGCTGGCTTTTTCATCGTTGCCCCGTCTTTGATATCACCCGTATATGGTGGAAAAGGACGTTAAACCCCCAAACACCCACCCACCCGCACCCCCTTACTTGTATGGCTGTTTTTCCTGAAAGAGATTATAAGGTCTCTCTCCTCTTCGGACCCCTCCTTTCCCATCTCCCCCCGTACCACACTACTGTAAACGTCCACGCAACTACAAGGTACATCGACCCTTTTCATAGCAGTACCATCCACTCTATTCATAGTCTCGTAAAGAAACTCTGCGAAGCATAAAGAAAATGCCGCCCTCTTCAAAAGCTCCGGTCATGTCCCTGCTTCCTCGCATCGTTTTATTTTTCCTTCCGGGTCAGGGCAGCAGCGTGCTGCAATCTTCTCTCAGATCTCTCTATCATCGGTCGGTGGCGGCTTCATAATGGCATTAACCACGGGAGCAAACAATACTCAGCGGTGAGAACACTAGGCTCTGGGTGATAATGCAATCGCCTCTGATCCAGTACGCAAACAAAACCACTGCTAGCTTGAACTTCAGCAAAGTCTTTGTTCCTGCAAGCCCTTCTCAAAAGTCTCACCGGCCGAATTCTGCCCTCGTGTGATAAAAGTGCCTATAAGCATCAATCAAATGGCAGAAATTTTCCTGGGCGCAGGCCATCCGCAATGCTTGCCTGGCCAGCAAGGGTGTCGCGTTTTCTCGCGTAAAGATGTCAGTGTGTCTGAGACTACACATGCAGTGTGCAAGTCCGCAAGCATTGGACTTCTAATGCTCGGGTCGTGAGTTCGTATCCCGGCTGGGGCCAAATATTTGTGCTGGCTTTTTCATCGTTGCCCCGTCTTTGATATCACCCGTATATGGTGGAAAAGGACGTTAAACTCCCAAACACCCACCCACCCCATACGTAACGAGACTTTAAACACGTAAGAAGGCAACCATCCAGAAAAGGTCCCGAACAATCTCTTGCTCTTTGACCTGGCACTACAGTAATATTCCCCTTTCTACTCTGATCTCATTCATCCGCGCATGATCAACCGCCCGGCATGCGGCTATGGAACAAGCAGCGACATGAATATGGTACAGCGGTTGCTTTCTCGTGTTCTGATTTATACGGCAACGTCATGAAAAGCGGGATGTCGTCACTAGTGAGGCGTCACTAATGAATACTTTCGACCTCTGTGGGGAAGCTACTCGCTTTGATATTGAGGCTCATTTCCAAGGGTGTTAAAACAAAAGGGACGGGCGTTTTTCCCGTGCTACTCCGATTCGACAGTTTCGACGACGATTGACCCTCGGCTCAAGGTCACTGCCCCTGTTTAACTCCCAATCTGAGGGCCTTTAATAAAAAAAAAATAATAATAATAATAATGATGGATTTGTCTGGCGCCCAACCTCCTGCTGGAGCTCTGGGCCCGTATGTAAAACTAGATGTTCATTTAACCCACGGCTACGGGCCTAACCCAGACTAGGACAAAAGAAACCCCCAAACAAAATTTATTTAAAAAAGAAGCGAAGAAAGAAAGACAAAAATCCTTCGGCTATAACGGCTTAGGCACCATGGTGGAATGGACTCACTTCCTGATTTAAAACAAAACAAAACAAAAAACAAACAAAACAAAAAAAAACAAAAACAAAACAAAAACAAAAAAACAGAAAATTTAACCGTAGAGCTAGTTTACTTTGAGGTTAGACTCAAACCCGGGGCTAAACCCTAACCCTGACTTTTACATGCGGGCGCTGGGCGCCTCACAATAGTAGAGCGGCAATACATACACATGAGATACACATGCAGTACATGTCACATTACATACACATGAAAATACACGTCACAATACTCACATACACGCTACATACACACACAGCTAGGATACATCATAACACGACATCATGAAATGACAATGATGGTGACAGTGGTGGTAGATCTCTTCCTTCAAGCTTTTGGTAGTTAACTTCTGTTGATTCTGTGTATTTCTGTTTACCATGAGTCGTTGGATGTCGCTGCACCTGCCAAACTGGATGCCGGCTAGAGTGAGTGCAAATAGTCAGAGAGAGAGAGTGTGTGTGTGTGTGTGTGTGTGTGTGTGTGTGTGTGTGTGTGTGTGTGTGTGTGTGTGTGTGTGTGTGTGTGTGTTCTTTAAGCGCAGCGAGTCCTTGGCACTTGGAGAGCAGCGCTCTATAAAAAACTATATTATTATTATTATTTCAAAGTAAAGGGCCGGTTATTAACCAGAAAACGACCTGAAATGAATGAAATATTCTAATGAAAAGACGAATTCAAACATGTGACTTTTTTCAGCAGAATAATTATTCATCAATTTGTTTTTATACGGTAACACCAGAAAGACCTTCCGCAGTTTTGACTACCCCCCCCCCACCCCCCCCCCCCCCCCCCTTTCCTGTGATCCTGTGTGATGCGGTCACGGAGTACGCGGGCTAAATCTAGATTACGCCTCCGGCAGACGACAGTGCCGCGGGGGCCTGTGTCTATCAATGGTGCATCATTAGAAGAGGGTTTGGCTAGATAGAACACACAAAGATCGTCAAAGCCAGTCGCCACAGAAGAACTTTCGTAAAGAATATAATGGTTGAGAAGTGTGCCTGAATTTAATTAATCAGTTCCTCCTCCCTTTGCCTGGGAGTCTAAATGATTGGGCTGGCAGAACGTTGGACAGTAAATGCGTTGGTCGGGAAAAAGGGGGGGGGGGGGGGGGAGGGAAGGGGCAAAATGCTTTCCTCGTTGCTTTGTCTTTAAACTGGGTAGTTCCATCTTTTACTATACCAAACGTTTTTTAACAGTTTCGCTCGTGAGTGCGCCTGTCCGCGCTAGAAATACTCCATCTGAAATCTGAAAACCCACCTCTTCACAAGCTTCAACCAATAACTGTTGCCACATCATCATCTTGCCTCTCTCTCTCTCTCTCTGTGTGTGTGTGTGTGTGTGTGTGTGTGTGTGTGTGTGTGTGTGTGTGTGTGTGTGTGTGTGTGTGTGTGTGTAAGCCAGGGGCAGCCCGTGTATGCTGCTGCACATCATGTGTTTGTAGTTAAATGTATGCGTGGAGGCATGGAGGCATGTTGCGTGTGTTTCTGGGTGCGTGAGTGTGTGTTGATTGTAAGGCGCCCTGAGCTCCCGCGAGAAGGAGGGCGTCTCTTAAGTACCCATTTTATTATTATTATTATTATTATCATCATCTTGATGATCAGCACAGCCCTTCAATGTTGTTTACACTTTGCGCGAGCTTTGAAATTGTATACAACTGAAACCGTCATGGAAACCCCGACATTTTGCCGTTGACACAGTTTTTCCTGTCACTGAGTGACTCCAGGCGAAAGAGCCAAACAGCCGATTTATCGACATACTCGCGTAAACGCATCAGAACGTATTGAGAAGGTACTGCTACTCCCATGCAGCCCTGTAAAATTGTATACTGCCAAAACCGCCAGGGAAACCCCAACCACTTTCCATTGACATAGTTTTTCCGTAGACGCCAGGACCGGGATAAAGCTGGACACGTGATTTATACACGGACATACGCGTCGGCACTCATTGCCAAAGTACCGGAGACTTTTGACCGTGCCATGCGTTGCTGTGAAACGATGGCTCTAAAACCCTAAATGCTGACTTAATAATAATAATAATAATAATAATAATAATAATATATAATAATAATAATAATAATAATATAATAATAATAATAATAATAATAATATAATAATAATAATATAATAATAATATAATATATATATAATAATATAATAATAATATAATAATAATAATAATAATATATAATAATAATAATAATAATAATATAATAATAATATATAATAATAATAATAATATATATAATATAATATATAATATAATATATAATAATATATAATAATAATAATAATAATATATATATAATAATAATAATAATAATATATAATAATATATAATATAATAATAATAATAATAATAATAATAATAATATAATAATAATAATAATAATATATAATAATATAATAATAATAATAATATAATAATAATAATATAATAATATAATAATAATATAATAATAATAATAATAATAATATAATAATAATATAATAATAATAATAATAATAATAATAATAATAATATAATAATAATAATAATAATAATAATAATAATAATAATAATAGAATAATGACGTCTGACATAGTTTCTTCCGTAGACGCTAGAACGGGAAAATTGGGCGTCGGATTTACATCGGAGGCTATATGTATTGGAAATTATTGACCAAGAATTTGCAATTCTTTGCTGTACCAAGCATTGCTGTGACATGGTACTCCCAAAATCACTGTCAAAATGCTGACCTCTTTTCCACTGACACAGACATAAAAACAAGCCAATAAGTCAGAGGGGAAAATGCTAGACGCCTGAGACCGTATGTAAAAGTCGAGGTTAATTTAACCCACAGCTACGGGCGTAACCCAGACTAGGACAAAAGAAACCCAAAAGCAAAATTATATAAGAAAGGAAGCGAATAAAGGAAGAAAAAATCCTTCTATAACGGTCAGGCACCTTGCTGGAATGGACCCGCTTCCTGATTTAGAACAAACAAACAAACAAACAAAAAACCCAGAAAATTTAACCCTAGAGCTAGTTTAGTTCGAGGTTAGCCCGGGGCTAAAAGCCCTAACCTCGACTAGTAGATACGGGCCCTGATTTATATCGGAAACATATGCAGTCGAAACCAATACAGAAAATACTACCGCTTCTTCGCCGTCCAGTGATTTAGTGTAAAATGGTATACTGCCGAAACCATTGGCGAAATGCTGGCCTCTTTCTTCTGAAAATAGTTTTCCTTCAACTCCAGGAAAGAAAAGCTAAACGGGTGATACGTATCGCCGGGAACATACGCATCGGAGCCTGTTGAGAGGGTGGTTGGGTGTTTGGAAGTTTAACGTCTTTTTCCACCGCGTATGGGTGATATCAAAGACGGGACAGCGTGGGAAAAGCCAGCACAAATCCAGCCGGGACTCGAACTCACAACCCAAGCATTGAAAGTCCATTGCTCTATTGTTCGGCTATCCCATCTCCCCAAGCCTATTGAGAGAGTATCCAGTATTGCTGTGGAGCGGTACTCTATATATCACAGTGGAAATGCTGACCTCTTTCCACTGACATAGTTTTTCTTAGACGCCAGAAGACATAAGGCTAGACGCTTGATTTATAGAAGAACATATGCATCGGACTCAAGAAGCAGCGACGGAGACACACAAAAAAAGTCCCAAAGATCCCAAGATCCCAAGATGGCCAGCGATAAGAACTGACCGGTCGCCAGCCCTCCCGTGCTGAAGCTTCCGTTCATGGTGATTGAAGACATTGATCCCGAGCCGAAGCGCTGACATCGTCGCCCTGTTGTTTACATATTCCGGACTCGCACAGTTCTCCCAAGATGGGGATCGTCCACTCTGTCTAAGGCTTTGACCTGAATGGTACTCAGTCAGGAGGGATCTGTCGCCTTCAAGGGCTGGGGCCCATTCAGCTGGAGCTTCACTGGCCAACATCGCAGTCCAATCCGATTTACCGAGTTTGACAAAAGCTCTCGGGGTTGAGAGCTTTGCATGTTTTGTGGGGGTGGGCTTGGCTTGGCTGGCCGTCGGGTCGAGACGCTGAGGTGAGGAGGGTTTGAGGAAAGGACGCTTGGACTTAGGGGCTTTGATGAGTGACACTGGCATGTCATGTAGTTTGTTTGACTGGCATCTCATGTAGTCTGTGTGACTGGCATCTCATGTAGTGTGTTTGACTGGCATCTCATGTAGTATGTTTGACTGGCATGTCATGTAGTGTGTTTGACTGGCATGTCATGTAGTGTGTTTGACTGGCATCTCATGTAGTGTGTTTGACTGGCATGTCATGTAGTGTGTTTGACTGGCATCTCATGTAGTGTGTTTGACTGGCATCTCATGTAGTGTGTTTGACTGGCATCTCATGTAATGTGTTTGACTGGCATGTCATGTAGTGTGTTTGACTGGCATCTCATGTGATGTGCTTGACTGGCATCTCATGTAGTATGTTTGACTGGCATCTCATGTAATGTGTTTGACTGGCATTTCATGTAGTGTGTTTGACTGGCATCTCATGTAGTGTGCTTGACTGGCATCTCATGTAGTGTGCTTGACTGGCATCTCATGTAGTGTGTTTGACTGGCATCTCATGTGATGTGCTTGACTGGCATCTCATGTAGTGTGTTTGACTGGCATCTCATGTAGTGTGTTTGACTGGCATCTCATGTAGTGTGTTTGACTGGCATCTCATGTAGTGTGTTTGACTGGCATGTCATGTAGTGTGTTTGACTGGCATGTCATGTAGTGTGTTTGACTGGCATCTCATGTAGTGTGTTTGACTGGCATCTCATGTAGTGTGTTTGACTGGCATCTCATGTAGTGTGTTTGACTGGCATCTCATGTAGTGTGTTTGACTGGCATCTCATGTAATGTGTTTGACTGGCATCTCATGTAGTTTGTTTGCACTGCATTGCATATTTTGAAAGAAGTTTGATGCGTGGGTGATGCGGTGACGAAAGATCTTGGGCCTCTGTCTGTCTGTCTCTCTCTCTCTGTCTGTGTGTCTCTCTCTCTCGTACACACACACACACACACACACACACACACACACACACACACACACACACACACACACACACACACACACACACATATATATATATATATATATATATATACACACAGAGAGACAGGGACAGAGAGAGAGAGAGAGAGAGACAGAGAGAGAGAGAGACGAGAGAGAGGTGGGGTGAGGCCCCTGACTTCGAAGTGGTGGAATCCAAAGCCATGCGTACAGCATTAACTTCTACCATTGTCAGACTCGGAATAAAACAAAACCGGAACTAGACGACCCAGTAAAGCAACTGGGGCAAACAAACAGCCATACAAGCAGCCAAACAGACAAACCCTCACACGATCAAGCACGATCTATAATGCGTGCATTCCTTCCATTTGCTTTTCACAGACTTAAAAAAAGAAAGAAAGAATAACTTCCCTCAAAATTGAATTGTCTAGCAGATCAAACCTTCAACATCTTGCCCTAGACAAAATGCAGCGTCGGCAGTTCCCCCTAATGAATCAATATTTGATTTTCGTCCACATGTCGCCCTAGAGACAGAAATAGGGTGCAATTGTTTTAAATTTGGTTACCGCGGGCTGCACCGGCATAGCAATTACTTCACTTTCTGTACGTGGCATGCAGGGATTTTTTTTTAACCTCACAAACATGCATGCTGGCGTGCACGCGCGCGCACAGACAGATAGACAGAGAGAGCACTGATACAAGAAACTGAAATTACCAAATGCCTGTATGTAAAGACTCTCTCTCTCTCTCTCTCTCTCTCTCTCTCTCTCTCTCTCTCTCTCTCATAATACAGATGTTTCAGACACTTGATAAATTAAACCTTTGAGTAGGAATACACCGCGTCACCTCGCTCCACACCCCCCCCCCCTCCTCAACAAAAAAACAAAACAGCAAATAAACAAACAACAGCAACAACAAACACAAACAAACACACACACCCAAACAACAAAACAAACAAACAAACAAACAACAACAACAAACAAAAACAAACAAGCAAACAAACACCCAACGACAAGAACAATAACACAATCACAACCTTTAAACACACAACCTTTTTCAGGAAAAAAAAAATCCGCCTGGAAGGAGTAACCCGTAACCTTCCGCAAGCCTTAAAAAAAAAAAGTCCCTTCGACTGCAGCGATAGGCCGAGAGAAGACATTAGTTTTCCGCTCCGCGGGCTAGAAAGCGAGGAAAGCGGTCATTTGTGTTCTGCCCCGTCCCATGCATCCACTGTCCTGATTTACCCTAGGGAGCGGAGGGAATCGGGAGTACATTACTGAAACAGAGTGGCCAAGGACTTCAGTTACCTTGGGCTGTTCGCTAGACCCCATTCCTACTGGGGGTGAAAGTGCATAAATCGCTTTTGAGGATTACGAGTTGACTGCTCGTTTTATCATTCATTTCATGTGCACAAGTGTGCGACTGTGCGTGGGCGTCACAGACGGGACCCGTCTCCGCCGATAACATGCTCTCATGAAAGAACGACATCAGCGCGCGGCGGAGGAGGCGAATGCCAACCAATCATAACAACTGCTGCATTGAGGGAATCGCTTGAGCCAGTCACAGTCATTGTTACAATGTAACAATTTATTACTCATTATTTCAGGACAAAGTACAGCACTTGGGATTATTTGGGGCTGATTTCTGACCTCTACACACGTATATCCGATGGAACACGGTAGCCATTGCGTTTGTTTTGGTTTGATATTGCTCTCTCTCTCTCTCTCTCTCTCTCTCTCTCTCTCTCTCTCTCACACACGCTCATCCATAAGAGTACGACCACCAGTGAAAGTTCGGACTATGACGTGTTGCTGAGACGTGCGAACGCCGGAGGAGAGGCGAGCCATCGTGATTCTTATCAGACAGTACTTGGGCTGATGATCGTACGGCCAGGAACTATCGTTGTAAAGTGTGAGACAAATTAAAACTGTAATTCCTAAAGACATTACTGACTGCAGGATTTCCGCGTCGAGCTAAGGCTGGATTCCAGCTTTTGTGTTTTTGTTTTATGTTGCACGGTATTCATGTATGTTTGTAACCATTGCTTTATGGGCGGATGCCTGAAGAGCATTAAATGTCTGAGTCTGAGTCTGAGTCTGAATCTCTCTCTGTACTTGAAGACTCGACATCCCACCCTTATGTTTGTCTTCTCATGCTCATGCACCCCCCTCCCCGCATTCCCCGAGCCCCTCAAACACTTCCCTTTATCAACAGCAGTCAGACTCGGTACCTCCTTAAACTTAATCTGGCCAACACATGCAGTCGCCTCATCCCCATTTCTTCCTATTCATGGGCGGTGGGCTACATGGATGTCAGGAGGAGACCCTTCTGCCTACATTACGGGGACCAAGGTGCTGGGGGTCAATTGATTTGTAGCATGATTCACAGCTCCCCGCGTGACTCCCCTGGAGGCGACGCATGACAAAGGTCCTTAGCTGGGTTCCCTATGGGCGGTCGCCGAGGCATTGTGCACGTGCGGTGTGAAGATCTGAGGACGCGAGGACTTTGATGATGGCGCGTTTCTCAATGCTCTTTCGTCATATTCGTTCATCAATCAATGAATCGCTCATACTGGACCTTTAATAATTTGGGTTAAAGGCGCACTGCCTCACACTGGAGTTGCAATGGCTTGGATTAAAGGCCCGATGCGCATTCTGTAAGATGGACATTTTGAATTTCAATACGTTACGCATTTGATCTGAGGTGGAACTTTTGAATTAATGGCACGATGGGCACGCTCAAAGGCGAAATTTTCATACTGACGAAAATGCGTGGCTGAAATGTATGTCCATTTAAACTGAAACCGTTTTTCGTTAACTTTGAGTTAAAGGCACGCTGACCATTCTCGAAGGCTGAAATTTTACAGCTTGCGTAGCTATAATGCTTTGTGTGCATTTGTGGTTGAAGTGACATGGACAGTCCATCTGGATATCAAAACCGTTCTTCGTTAACTTTGAATTAAAGGAACGACAGACACTCTCAAAGGCGGGAAGCTTGATGCTGGCGTAGCTTTAGCGCTTTAAATCTGTGGGTTGAAGTGACGGGGACAGTCCATTTCGGACCATGAAACCGCTTTCAATTTAGCTACCATCTGTTATTTACGGGATCGCTTGAGGTCAACCACTCATCAAGAGTATGCTTCAAGTTAATGGAACTACTTTCACCAAATCGAGGACGATCAACGGGCTAATAGACGACTCCACTCGGCAAGCCCCGCGGCCAACTCTCCGCCCTTTAACTCTACCGTGTACCGACAAAACACAGTAAGTCCATGACGTCATTGTATGGGAAAAGGGGTGATTTCAAAATGAAAGATTGGCGTAATAGTCGTTTTCCTCAAATGACATCAATGTGCGGCATGTGTTGTGCTCATTATGCCGCGTGACGCGATTGGCTGAATTCTGAAGGCTCGACCCTTTTGATTGACAGGAGTGGAGTCGTCCATTCCATCCGCTTTGCAAAGCCAGTTTACGTTTTGGAACATGTTCGCTCGTGAGTGCGCCTGTAAGCTCGAAATACCCTATCTTGATGATTAGTAAAGCTCTTAATGCGATACAATGTTGTTTTCACTTTGCGCGAGCGGTCGAACGTTCAAATTCTACGACTGTTGTTACACTACTGGAGCGCTCAGTGTGGTCGCAGCGTCAATACAAAAAGTAATTTTAGATTTGTCTACACTGTAACACCCCCTCCCCCCCACCCCCCTCGCCACCCAACGGAACTGCTGCCGTAAACAAGCATAACGTAGTATGTTCACCTACACAGTTTTAATTTCTAGAACTTTCTGCACTAATTCTGTTGCAGGAAAACCTCTTATGGGGGCGGCGTGTGTGGGAGGCGGCATTTCATGGATGCAGAAATCGACAAAACATTACAACACCAAAGTCTAACAACACGTTAAAACAACAGGAAAATAAAAACACCCCCGCAGAGAAGTTTGCCGTAAACAAGCGAAACTTACTTACTCAGGTTCACAGCCTCTCGCCGTATTTGTACGGTTTGTGTTTGTGATGACTTGCAAACAAACTAATGGTATATGCTTACATAGCAGTTCTTCGTAGAAAGTTCTACGGCTTCTCTGTTGTGAGCACGTGCGTTGCGGCTTCTTACGGGGGCGGTGTGTGTGTGGGAGGGATTCCATGGACAAAACAACGACACAAAACACCTACGTCTAGACAGGTTGCGTCAAAACAACAAGAAAACAAAGACGCTCCATCAAAGACGCTTGCTAGTAAACAAGCGAAACTTACACACATGCCGTGACTCACGGCCTTGTTCGTGCGGTTTTTCTGTGCGTGCGAAAAGCTTATAAAGAGATGAGCTTCCGTAGGGGAAGGGAGGGATGGCCGGCGGGATCTCAAACCACCAAGCAGACACTAATCCCACGAGCAGCCATCGTCCACAAGGGTATTCTCCTGCAGACATCCAGGGACATAAGACAGACATTAGACATAGTGCCTGTTACGGAAACAGGGGCTTCGAAGTCTTTCATTGTTCCGTCGATACATGTGCCGATCAGAGCCATGCTGACGGGCAGTGGCCGCCATGCTCGTGACGCCGGAGACGTCAAGGTCATTGAGATGGGCATCACGATAGCGGGCTGCCCGTGCACACAGCGCTTTTTACTGCATTACGGCCTTCGTCTGTCGTGGGCGGCTTACTCGATTGGGACGACGGCGGGCGCAGAAAGTTCCATTACGCTTAAGAAGGAGCAACAGTAATTAGCGTGTAGCCCCGAATTAGTGTGGTGTTGTCCGCCCGATTCAAATTTACGCCGAGAGTAAATCGAGTATCTCTCTAAGCGCTGACGGCCTTGGGTAGAATAATAACGGAAATGGCGTACACACATGCATGCACTAAGCTTGCAGAGGATTTACTGTCAAATCCATGTAGCCCGGAATTAGTATTGTCGCCCATTTGCACTGCAGGGCCCGAATGTAAAAGTCGAAGATAATTTAACCCACGGCTACGGGCAGGCTAACCCAGACTAGGACAAAAGAAACAACAACAAAAATTTATATAAAAAGGAGGCGAAGAAAAAAAGACATAAATCCTTCTATAACGGCTTAGGCATCTTGCTGGAATGGACTCGCTTCCTGATTTAAAACAAAACAAAACAAAACAGAAATTTTAACCCTAGAGCTAGTTTAGTTCGAGGTTAGACTCTAACCCGGGGCTAAAATCTCTAACCTCGACTTCTACATGCGGAGCCATGCGATCGACTAAACGGGCATGGGAAGCGTAATTCCCAGGATGGCGTGTGTGTGGAGACGCACTACGCTTACAGAGGAGTTACAGCAAAATCCGCGTAGCCCTGAATTAGTATTGCTGCCCATCTGCATTACGCAAAACTTAAAGCACCCCCAAAGTCGCACCCGTGAAGTGGGTGAAACTCGGCTGTGTGGCAACAGCCTCCCCATCGGGCCCACAGCACACCCGCTCTGGGTAGGAGCCGAGCTAGGTAGCAAAAATCCCGTTTGCCTCAGCTGGGACTCAAACCCGGGTCTCCCGGTCCATGATCCGAAGTGCTAACCACTACACTACGGGGGGCAGGATGTATCTTTAAGACGTGATCGGGTGCGAGAGTCATTGGGCCCGTCCTCCGTTACAAATCATCAACACACCAGGAACGCATCAAGATGACAATCGTCTTGCGGCGAGACTCGTGGGTGTTAAAATTAATCCCATTGGCCGAAAGGCTCCTCTCTTAGGCGGCAGTAAAGATTTTATGATGGCGTTAGCTTAACGCCTGCACGAGCAGAAAATGTCGCATGTAGCAGTGTTTCCATGACAACCTGCAGTCAGTTTTACGACCGATCGGCCATCTCCGTCTGACGATTCGGAAAGTTACGGAAATTGTGAACATTACTTCCAGACGAATTTTATGTTGGACACCCCACCCTTCTCTCTCTCTCCCTCTCTCTCTCGTTTCTTTCTATCTCTTCTGCTACGGCGTAAAAAATCTTCACTTGCATCCTGCATGTGTTTTGTATCTGTATTTTGTATTTTATTACGTTCAGTTTTATTGGGGACGCTGCTGTTTTTGGTACGCCGTCACTCTGTGATCGAATTCGTGCCGTTTGAATATGTCTCAACACACACACACACACACACACACACACACACACACACACACACACACACACACACACATATATATATATATATATATATATATATATATATACTGCATGTCTACTTGCACTTGTCAGTGCTGGGATATTGTGCACCGTTCAGCATGACTCTCACTACGGACATACTTACCCGGATTGAGCTGCAAGCAGTGCTAGATAAATAAGAAAGTAACATAAGGAACAGCATGAAGGGGGAACTGCAGTCCTTCAAACAAGTTGTGTGCGGAGGTAGGTGCACTGAAAACGAGGCAGGACACACATGAACAGAGAACTGACAAAATCGAGGATCGGTTGTCTTTCATTCGTGACTCATTTGATGACAGGTTAGATAAACTAGAGGGATTTTCCAGAAGGGACAACCTGAGATTCTTCGGTGTCAGCGAGACTAATTCGAGGCGTGTGCCAAACTGATGGTTTCGGTCCTACACGACACATGAAGTTAATTATCAAAGGCCTGACGGAAAAGAAAGGTCTTCAGATGGGATTTAAACAGAGGCAGTGATGGCTGAAGGCGGAGTTCGATTGGCAGAGAGTTCCAGACAGTCGAGGCCAAGAAGCTGAACGAGCGCTCTCCGGCAGTTTTCACGTTACGCTTCGGAATTTAGAAAATCTTTTCGGTAGCGGAACTCAGGGTGCGCGACGGTTGATACGGACAGAGTAAAGCCGACAGGGTAGGTAGGGTGTTTGGGAGTTTAACGTCTTTTTCTATCATTCATGGGTGATATCAAAGATGGGACAACGAGAAAACGCCAGCACAAATATTTGGCTCCAGCCGGGATTCGAACTCACGACCCGAGCACTGAAAATCCAACGGTCTACCATTTGGCTTTCCCGGCTCCCCGTGATGACGATAGATAGGGAGGAGTTAGTTAGTTAGTCAGGGCTTAACGCCGCGCAAGCGACAAAGGCTAATTCGCGGCAAAGATAGGGAGGAAGAGAACCCTCGAAGTAACAGAAAGCAAACTTGACGATTGTGCACTGGCATCGGACTACAAGAAGAAGAAGAAGCATGAGGACGACTCACGTGTTCTCGACGAAGAGATCCGGTAGCCACACCTCCCGCTGGAAGACGATCAGTTCGTCGATACCGCCGTAGTCTGCCGGGTTCCATACCAAGAACTCGTCCTTCCAGTCCTGCACATAATAACCATACAATAATAACTGAGTATAGTGTAGGCGCTTTATCCAGTTTCTTGAATTAGCTCAAAGCGCCGCGAACTGAACCCAACACGCACGCTCACGTGAATCACACGTATTCTCTCACACATAAACGTATTACAATCACGTGGTACGAAGGGTCAGCTCAGCTATTTAAGAATCGAAATTTAGAATTGCAATTATTTTCAAATTTGGTGGGCTGAACATTTCCAGAGCAGAGCGGGGAGGAAGCCGGAGTACCCGGAGAGAACCCCCGACGATCGGCCCGATGAACGGTGCCACGTACGAGAAGGAAAAATTCATTGCCCCGAGTGGGACTCGAACCTGACTTCTCGCATTGGTGGCGAAGTCTTAACCACTAGACCACCGACCGCCCCGGAGGAACGTACGAGAACAGCCATTTGAACGACAGAATACATTCTCATACACATTCGGTTGATTTGTCTTCAGACTGTACTGAAGTGTTCATATAGATCTGTTTTGTACAGTTGTACAGTCGGTTTTATTGTATACATGAACCAATCGTTAACTCACTTTGATGAATAGGTAGGTGGGTGTTTGGCAGTTTAACGTCCTTTTCCATCACGTAAGGGTGATATCAAAGGACAACGACAAAAAGGCCGGTACAATTATTTGGCCTCAGCCGGGATTCGAACTCACGACCCGAGCTCACTATGATGGAAAAACAAAGGAACCAACAAACAAACCCGATTTGGGGGGGGGGGGAGGGGGGTGTCCGCCGCTGTGGCGTCATCACAGCAACCTGGATTTCAAATAGCCACAACTGCGACTGTGGTTTCCACAACAGATTCTGACTGGCTGTACTACGTCACTCGGCGTGCAAACCGTGCATGGCGGACAGTGCATCTTCGATCGGTTTGTCACCGAGAACCGCTGTGTTCAGTTTTGTATTAGTAGACACACCGAGCGCAACGACTGTGATGTGCACATGTGTGTTTCGCGTGCTGTGCCCAGTTAAGAGCAGGCTTAACATCATCCAAACATACTGTTCTGACTGCTTTGTGAGGCTAAAAATCTTGAACTGAGTCCCTTCCCACTGCCTCAAAATGTTTTTCTTACAATATATACTCACCACAAAAAGTCAAGGACCATTTGCGAAAACACGCAGTTATGACCATTCCACGACAACACATGCAACTGCGAGGTGATTCTTGACTTTTCTGTGACGAGTGTAGAGAAAGTCTACACTTAGTTCCCGTTGCACATGCAAATCGTTTTCTTGGGACTCGTACTACTAGTGACGCAGTCAGTCTCAACCCCAACGAAATTCTGTTCATTACAGTATTTGTGTCAGGAAGTGGCGATGCAGAATGCATTTTCTACGTTATGAAAGGTAATTGTAATCTTTTATAGTGCGAAGCACTTTCAGTCTGACGGAATGAGGCTAATTACAAACATTCTCTTACAAGCGCACGCAAAAATCGCAATAAAAATAAATTATTTGACTTGAAAACTTCAGATCACTAGGAGCCACTTCAAGCCACTAAGTACTACGCAATCTGCAGCGGTCTTGATCCTAGCGGAAAGACCCGCACCTTGCGTAATAGTGGCTTGAAGTGGCTTGTTCTTTCTAATATAGCGGGCATGTGTGTTCGGGCTCGGACTCTTAAGAGTTAAAGAACTCTCTCTCTCTCTCTCTCTCTCTCTCTCTCTCTCTCTCTCTCTGTGTGTGTGTGTGTGTGTGTGTGTGTGTGTGTGTGTGGAGGAAGAGGAGAATGGAGGGGGGTAGGGGAAGAGGTGTGTGTGTGTGTGTGTGTGTGTGTGTGTGTGTGTGTGTGTGTGTGTGTGTGTGTGTGTGGAGGACGAGGAGAATGGAGGGGGGTAGGGGAAGGTGTGTGTGTGTGTGTGTGTGTGTGTGTGTGTGTGTGTGTGTGTGTGTGTGTGTGTGTGGAGGAAGAGGAGAATGGAGGAGGGAGGGGGGTGGGGGGGCCGTGCGACGAACTTGATGTACTTTGCCTTCCTAATTTGCTGCTCATCATTGCGTGTCCAAATCTGACTGGCAACGACAGGAAATACATGTCAGACACGCACACAACTCCCACGCAAGAAAGTTTCTAATCACTCGTTGGAGAACGGACGGCGATGATGAAACGCAGTATCTTGCTTTGTTCCAAACAGGGAGCGGATTTTCTCTTTTTGTGTGGTGATTAGTCGTTCTATTTTAGAAATAGAAATATGCCCCGGGTGAAGGACAATATGGGGAAAGGAACAGATAATGTAAGATCATATCGCTCTCTCTCTCTCTCTCTCTCTCTCTCTCTCTCTCTCTCTCTCTCTGTTTGAACGTTGAATTTTGATTTTATTTTGAAACGGCAAGTTTGAAATTTGGCCACAAGACCAAAACTTTCACCGTTTTCAAATAAATTCCTTTAATT
Source organism: Batillaria attramentaria (assembly GCA_018292915.2). Classification (NCBI taxonomy): domain Eukaryota; kingdom Metazoa; phylum Mollusca; class Gastropoda; family Batillariidae; genus Batillaria; species Batillaria attramentaria. The sequence goes on along the minus strand of JACVVK020000700.1, from coordinate 145,463 downwards.
TTAATCTCTCTCTCTCTCTCTCTCTCTCTCTCTCTCTCTCTCTCTCTCTCAAAAGCTCGATAGTGTATGTGTGTGTGTGTGTGTGTGTGTGTGTGTGTGTGTGTGTGTGTGTGTGTGTGTGTGTGTGTGTGTGTGTGTGCGCGCGCGCGTGTGTGCGTGTGTGTGTGTGTGTGTGTGTGTGTGTGTGTGTGTGTGTGTGTGTGTGTACAGATTTCCTTTAAAAGGCAACGAATAAAAAGATGAAATTAAAAAGATGAATGACGTATCCTTTTGCAAACTTCCAACGCATTTCAGCTCGCAAACTGACTTTGGTTGTGACCGACGCAATGGTTTGCAGCTCAAATCTACAGACTTTACAGAGGCTAGGCGAGAGAAATTCTATTTCAGATGCTGCATGAGTTGACGGCAGAATATCGACGCTTGGAAAGCCCACGGAAGATCGTTTATTTTGGCCCAAACAGGTTTCGCTTCAAGGTATAGGGTTCTAAAGGACGTGATCGCTAAATATGTCCAACGAAGCCGAGTGTAAGTTTCCGCTATTTTCGTAACTTGTTCGCGATAATACTTTCCTTGCTCAACGACTCTGCCTGAAGCAGAGTCGTGTGAACCTCTCCACAAATGTTCCTAACTTGTCTGGGATTTCTGAGAACGAACGGAAATAGGAGAATCAGATTACAACCATAAATATCGTCAAAAAGGAAACATAATTACAGGAATTCATATGCCCAGCTCAGGTGCAGTGGCAAGCTTCTTGGCAGAAGTAAGGACAGATTGAGTTCTGGTTGAAAGATTCAACGTCTGTTCTGAGGACGTCGCGCAAAGGCACTTCTGAAACGACCGGCCATGTAGAAGAAAGTCTTAAGAATATTTTTTTCTTCTTCCTTTTTTTCAAAACTATGGGTGAAATGACGCCCATGAGGCCAGGCGTAAATGTTTGGTCTGCTTTGGAAATGTTCAGCCCACCAAATTTGAGAAATGAATGCAATTCTAAATTCCGAAATTTCAATAGCTGAGATGACCCTTCGCACCACGTGATTGTAATGTGTTTATGTCCAGTGTGTGAGAGAATGCGTGTGATTCACGTGAGCGTGAGTGTTGGGTTCAGTTCGCGGCGCTTTGAGCCGATTCATGAAATTGGGAAAAGCGCCTATACAATACTCATTATTAAAAGTTTCCTTCTTTAAAAGCATCGATGTGTTTGCACCCTACCATGTAAGGTGAGCGTTATGCAACTTTTTGTTGTTTACTTACTTGTTTGTTTACCACTGAAATAACACAAGGTTTGGTTTAAACTTTTTTTTTAAAAATTCAATGAAGGATCACCATTAAACAGTAAATAACATTGTAAGAGAGCACAACAAGTAAAAAATTACGTACGTGCTCACTTGAGCCAGTTTACATAAAAGCATGGCAGAAAACTGGCGTGAAAAAAAAATTGAATTGAAATGTAAAGACGTAGGGAAAAAAGGGGACAGGAAGAAGAGAAGAAAGGAGAAAAGAACGTTACGGGCTCGCCCCAGTACTGAACTTACCAGTGAGCACGTGACGTTTCGGGCTCGCCCCAGAACTGAACTGACCAGTGAGCACGTGACTTTTCGGGCTCACCTCAATACTAAACCTACCAGTGAGCACGTAACGTTTCGGGCTCGCCCCAATACTGAACTTACCAGTGAGCACGTGACTGTTTGGGTTCGCCTCAATACTGAACTGATCAATCAGCACGTGACTGTTTGGGTTCGCCTCAATACTGAACTTACCAGTGAGCACGTGACTTTTCGGGCTCGCCCCAATACTGAACTTACCAGTGAGCAAGTGACTTTTCGGGCTCGCCCCATACCGAACTTACCAGAAGAGCACGTGACTTTTCGGGCTCGCTCCAATACTGAACGTATCCTCGAAGTTAGAGAAGAGGACAGTGTTTCTCTTCTGCAGTGCATCATCATCTGCATTCCAGATCGAATAAAGGCTGTGCTAATAACATTTGTGATCCAACCCTGTCTGCCCCCCAAAGCATGTTGTTGGTTTCACTAGTATGACTCTTGTAAAAATCATTTACAGCTTCTCCTCTGACTGTCTTGGCGTGGCCTGCGGAAATGGGCCTGCCGTCTCATTGGCGTGTTAATAACACGCTGAGAGAGATCTAGTCACAATTGATATTCAGAGGTACCCTAAGGGAAGCTGCACAAAAAGAGAAAGAAAGAAAGAAAAATGAAAAAAGCAAAAAAAATGGAGGGTAAAAGCTGGTATACGGTGAGCAATGATGAAATTAAACTGCAGAAAATTTGTCAAGGTCCGGAAATTACATCCCGTTGCCCACGTAGACTTCATTTCAAGTGCATCATGGGAGGCAAACTAGTTTTGGCAGTTTTGAATATAAGCCCGAACGCTCACGGCCAAACAAGGACAAAAGACATCTCTGGCCAACGAAGAAGTAGGTAGAACGAAGTGCCTGGAATACGACCTCGGCACAAAAAAAAGCGGAAAAGAACGAACAAAATGAAGCCATTCAAAAGTGAGGGCATCGAATAACGGGCTGGTTTTGGCAGTTTTGAAAGGAAATCCTGAGCAGCAACAACGAAAAAGAGTTATCTTTCCTTATTTTGACACCGGCAAGGAAAACACAAAAGGCGGAATATAGTCAGACCAAAACCACGCAGAAGTTCGAACGTGTAAGGGCATGTACGCAGTTTTGAATAATGGACGACTTCACTCCTGTCAATCAAAAGGGTCGAGCCCCCAGAATTCAGCCAATCGCGTCCCGCGGCATAATGAGCACAACACATGCCTGGTCTGACAACGAGGAAAGCACACGCAGTTTGACATGACTGAAACATGGAAAGAAAGCAGTAAATCCATTGACGTCATTTGAGGAAAATGGCCATTACGTCAGTGTCTTTCTTCTGGAAATCATCACTTTTCCCAAACAATGACGTCATGGACGTACTGTGATTTGCCAATACACGGCGGACTAAAGGGGCGGGGCTTTGGTCTCAGGACTTGCCAGAGTGGAGTCGTATAGTATTACGTAGACCATATTTACTTACACACAGACGGCACTCACTGCGGCGGAGAAGTGGGTTCAGGGGCACTATGCCCGCCAGTAACAAAGTTGTTATTGTCAGAGTTACACTTGCATCATGTCTTGGCGGAGAATGCAAGCGACGTGCCTTTGAACGTGGAATATTTAGCCCGTCCTATGATGTTGTTTCCGTTACTATGGAAACAACATAACAGCAATAAAAGGGAAAAACGTCCCCTAGTATACAAAGAAAGCACGTAGGCTAATAACGAAATGAAACCATCCAAACGAATGACGGACCAAAGAAATCTCCGAGCAACAATGAACCAGATAGACGTACCTAAAATACGACCTCGGCGAATAAAAGACCGAACAAAGTAAGAGTATTCAAAAGCTGGAACATCGACCACCACTACTTACAAGTGGGCAGTTTTGGCAGATAGAGGTCCACACCTCAGGCCAGCTTTCAACCAAAAAGAGAGACAGGGGGGTCACTGGGGTGTTCCTGGCAGATAGACAACTACCCTATTTCCCCACCCCTTTTGTTCTATCTTCCCTTGCATTCTGATTCTCCCAACTTCCACTCGCTGGATCTACAGTATTTCCCTTTACGTTCTGTCTCTCAACCCCTTATCCATCCACCCACCCCCCTCACCCCTTCTCCTCCTCCTCCTCCTCTCCTTCCTCACCCCTCCTTCCCATCCTAGTCGCCCCTGGAAGCCGCAAGGGTTTCAACCTCTCGTCACTATCGTCCGTCTGAGACATCATTCTCTGCATTATTGTTTCTCAGTCCCGCACCACGAGTCCGGCGCGGGCTGGGAACGGACCATTCAATTAATACTCCAACTCAAATATCCCCGGGGGGCCCAGGGGGAAGCCACGGGGGCCGGTTCTAGGCTCATATGTCCTCCCTAGCCTGGGAAGCTGGGGTGTGTGACATGTCTTCATTGCCCGCCCAGCCTCTCTCTCTTTCTCTCTCTCTCTCTCTCTCCCGTGCCAATCGCGATGAGAATTCGATTAATGGGGTGTTAAACTTAAAGTCCCCTCATCCGACATTTCTAGATTTCATAGAAGACAGCTTTGTGCTTGTGAGTGCGCCTGCCGGTATCCTCGAAATAGTCTATCGTAAGCCCTTAGAAGGCCTTTTCCTGACAGACGCCTAAAACGAATCCTCCATGGCAACCGCACGCAGCGCGCGCCTTTTTTTTTCTTTTTATAGCTTCTGGTCTCTTTGTCAGACACATACTCTGACAACCTAATCCCTAGGTGTGGGTTTGTTTGTCGGAGTACACGTGTTTCGTTCGCGCACTTTGATTGGCTAGCATGACCTGTCACTGAGTCAGGCACTGGCTGCATGCCAGTTGCAATTCACTGACATATGGTGGCCGTGTTATACACCACCAAAAAAAAAAACAACTCCAAACGATTTGCCGAGAAATGTCGGACGACGTGACTTTAAAAATGTTCGTTGTTGTGTGACTGTGCAAGGACTGTGTGTGTGTGGCATCTTTCCAATGTCACCATTCAAAAACAAGGCCCAGGTAAGTACGTACAAAAATAAGCAGAATCGGGAGCATCTCGAGTTGTTCTACCAAAAGCAAGGAACTGAGAGCTGGTCACGGTCCACCGGGGTCGGATTAGTTTAGACAGAACTTTTCTGGGAGAATTTTCGTCGCAAAGTAAAATCTAGAGTAAATGATGCAGTCTGTCTGGGTTGTTGTTGTTGTTGTTGTTGTTGTTTGTTGTTGTTGTTGTTTTGGGTATTTACGGTATTTCTGTCAACGTTTTCTTTTCTTCTCTGACGCGGCGTTAAGCCTTAAAATACTCACTCACTCACTTTCTTTTCTTCCAAGATCTTGTTGTTTTGCAAATTTACTGAAACACGTGGTGCTGCCATATGGAAGGGACACCCACAATGTATGTTTCACAGCCGATTAAACCGGATCTTACCGACATTCTGCACATTGGTCATTACACCGACAAAATCCAATCACCCTGTGTCTCCGAATCTCTCCACGACTGTCCAAGCGAAATTGCCTCCTGTATTTTATGGCTTTTTCGCTTTGATAGAGGGTATTGAGCGCGCTTCAAGTAACGTGACAAAACAACGTACAGAAGTTTAATCACGCGTATGAACATCTGCTGACACTATAGAGACAAAGGACGTTGTCTGGTAAGATTCCTGTCAGACGCAGATTAGACTTGTCATAGCCATATGATAGTATTGATCGGAGACATGTGCCTGTCAGCTACGTCTGTAAGTTACAATTTCTTTCTGAGCGTCTTCCCTTTTCTCCCTGTGTTCAATTATTCCTTGTAGGAGCAGTGCTGAAACTGACCATAAAAGTACATCCTGGGGCAGGAAAGGTCTTTTCTAAACGTTGTACAAGGGTCTTTGGCATGGTGGTTATGTCGGTGCCCGCCTGTGAAGCCTGAGGCATGGAATAAACATTCTGTGGAGGGCAGGATGTGCTGGGGGGATCCTCATATTCGAGTAAAATTTCACATGCAGACTCGTGCAAGGTTCTATGTAGAATATCCCAAATCACACACACACACACACACACACACACACACACACACACACACACACACACACACACACACACACCACAAGCATTTTCTTATTCACCTATGTCTGTTACCCTTGCTCAACCACGTCAGCCGGCCATACCATCTACCCAAAGAACCCAAGGGATGGGTTGAGACAACCACAACAAAACTAAGGAGCCACATAAATTGGGAGTGGTATAAAATAACAAGTTTAATGGAAGTGCTTTTTCCGAAAGAGGACAGGGAGAAAAAGGGGGTGAATAATATTGCAAAAGCAAAAAAAAGCAGCACTTTGGAGCGCCGAGGAGATAAAACACGAATGACAATGGAGCGCAGTGCAAGATTCGCTGAGGCCCTGACAGGTCAGAGCGTTACGAGGGCATTCGGAGAGTGCATCACGCACATGATCCCAACTTCCACGAGCTGATCTTTCAGCCCAAGCACGAGCACAACGTCCCACAAACATCTTGGACGTGTGCCGGTTACGTAATGCCCAGTGCCCTGCAGTCTCCATGGTGACCTGGCCGGGGAGGAAGTCTAGTTTCTATGGTGACCCAGCAAGGGGGAAGGTCACGCCAGCTCCAGACCCTTCCCTTAGGAACAAGAAAGATCCCCGAGAATCACGGATCAGAATCCATGATCCCCGACTCCCACCGCCCCGTCATGCAATAGTCGTCCATCACCTTCCGGTCGGGCTCTCTCGGTAAAGGCCCGGATGTGGTGCGTCAGCGGCATACAGCCTATCTAGGCGGCATCTGGGCTTGTATCGTTAGCAGTCTATCTTGCTACCCGTCCCCCAGCCTCGCTCAATTAGTGGCGATGGAGAGCAGCACAGGAGGGAAACCGAGCTGGCGGGAAGGGGAGGATTGTAGCGGCAGAAGGGAAGAGAGTGTATTGAGAAGAGTGTCAGGAAGTTAAAAGTCTTGTCAACCACTGCCTATTGGCCCGCTTGACGACCAGGGAGAGGAAGATCGCGCTCTTCTGGGATGTACGGTCGGGACTCGTCACCATCACTCATACCCACCCTCCCCTTTAACCCCCCCCCCCCAACCACTACCACCACCATCACCACCAGCAGCTCCCCGAGAATGTGATGACCATGATGATGATGGAGACTTGGTACATGTATAGCGCTCGGCCGGCTCTACCCAACTGAATGCTCACGGCGTTTAGGGAGAGGTTTTTAAAAGAAAGATAGTGTGAAAGATGTGCTGTTGTTTAAAGACCCAATACGCGTGACAGGCATGCAGCAGCGTGTGAAGAACTTTTCATCGAATGTGTTTAAAGATCTGCAATATCAGCAAAAAGCCGCAAACATTGAGTTGTTTTTTTTTTTGTTTTTTTCTAAACTGCGACTCGTTCCACTGTACATAATCCAGGCAACTCAGTCTTTCACAACTGCAGAGTTTTCAGCGCTTCGGGGACCCGTATAAAACCAGAGCACGAGTTTGCCGTGACATTATTTGGTTTTTGGTCAGTGAGCGGGGCGCATCGCTACAGTGTCTAGTGGATGTTGAGTGCTGCACGATCTTTCTCGCTTAGCGTCAAAACGCAAACTGAGCTGTGAAATCAGGCTGCCCTTGACTTTTATTGGTGTTTCACTCAGGGACGCTGAAAACGTTGTAACTGTGACAGAGTTGACTGTGCTTGCACGGTCGACTCTACAAAATTTGTTCACACTTCGGAAAGCTTTTTGTTGGGAGCTTAGATCTTACATCAGTGTCAGCTACTCGGGTCATACGATAGCGTTGTAGTGACTCGGGTTTATATATATACGCTATTCTACGCACATGGAAGCGTACCGCAGACGACGTTATTTGATTGCAGACTGAACACAAACCACACATCGCTGACTGGTGACCGTTCTTAAAGACTCGGTCGTATCGACGTATAATACAGATATTGAAGGGTTAGGCTGAAGAAAGGCTAAAGGGTTTATCTGGCTCATTCCAATCTATCCTTTTGTTGTGGGTTTTATCACTGGTACTTGTTCTTGGTTTTTAATTGTCTCTGCCTGTCCTTTATCATTTCTACTCAGTTGCGTGCGTGCGTGTGTGTGTGTGTGTGTGTGTGTGTGTGCGTGTGTGTGTGTGTGTGTGTGTGTGTGTGTGTGTGTGTGTGTGTGTGTGTGTGTGTGTGTGCGCGCGCGCGCTCTTTTACTTTTTTAGTTGTTCCTACGTAGTGTACATTGAGTGAATGGGTTGTTTTTTATGTTTTCTATTACTGTTTACTTTACCTACTTTACGGTTTTACGGTTAGATTGTAAGGCGCCTAGAGCTTGTTCCCCGAAACAAGCCTGTTTTCACCAAAACTCAAAAATTGAAATCAAATGAACTTTTAACAACTGTACAAAATTAAGGAAAGGAAAGGAAACTCTGGGCCCGCTTCTTGATTTAAAACAAAAAAAACAACAGAAAATTTAACCCTAGAACTAGTTTAGTTCGAGGTTATCATCATCATTAGCTTGCTTTACGTCCTATGGCTTTTGGCCCTTAAGGACAAGTTGTTCTTGGCGTGTGTCTTCGGCTGCTTGGCTAGGCGAGTGTCGAGGTTAGACTCTAACCCAGGGCTAAAAACCCTAACCTTGACTTTTACATACGGGTCCTGGAGACTACGCAGTAACATAAACTGAACCGATCTGGTCGACTTTCATGTCTTCGTATTTTCATTCTCCTGCCATGCGCAGTAGTAGTCGCCACCCGATGCTTTTATGCATTGGATGACTACAAATGAGACTCAACAGCGAATGGCTTTTCTTATGGCGCCTTTTGGGGTCCGGTTTTTTTTTTTTTTGTCGCAATATTACTGACGGAAATCGGGACTGAGGGCAAAATTGCTACTCTAATATTTGCTTCGCTGGCAAAACGTGTTGTCGCCAGAGGCAAGGTTTTCCCAATCGGAAATCGCTTTCCGCAAAAGCCTGTGTGGTTCGCCCACCCACTAAAAAAAATAAAATAATAATAATAATAAAAGATATTAAACTTCTGTTTATTTTAGGCGCAAAAAGTAAACGCGGGAAGTGTTGTATCGTGCTGAAGGCGCTGCCTCCTCCACCTTCCCTGCTATTCCCTTTTCTCCCACCCCACCCTCCCCGCCCCCTCCCTTCCCTTCCCTTCCCTGCTCCCACCCGCACCACCTTCTTCTCCGTTTCACCGGTATCTGGGGAGCCCGGGTGGCCGAATGGTAGAGCGTTGGACTTCTGTTGCTCGGGTCGTGAGTTCGTATCCCGGCTGGGGCCACATATTTGTGCTGGCTTTTTCATCGTTGCCCCGTCTTTGATATCACCCGTATGTGGTGGAAAAGGACGTTAAACCCCCCCAAACACCCACCCACCCATCACCGGTATCTGTCAAAATACATTTGCAGGGACCCTTTTGGGTGCAGTCGAGTCTTTAACGTGTACACCTGATATTGTATGAATGCTTGCAAAACGAAACAGACACACAAAAAAACCGAAACTGCCTATACATTATTATTATTATCATTATTATTATTATTGTGTTTTTGTGTTTCTTTGTGTTTATGCGTTGTATAATTTTGAGAATGGTTATGTATGTCCAACTATGTAGGTCTGCCTCCCATGGATGTCTGTGTCCTGTGGCGTGTATATGTATATAATTATGTCCAAGGAATTAAAAAAAAAAAAAACCCCAAATCTGCACAAAAAAGTAAACGCAAGAAGCACCAGGCATGTTTAGTAGGACTTCGTAAGGAGGACTTCGCTGAGCAACGGAAACCATTTACATGTAAATTAGGCAGGTCAGGGGTACTATTAGCTAATCGCAGCGCGTTAGCCGCTCGCGGCCTCTGCCGTGCGAGCCTAATTTACTTGCAAATGGGTCGCGCTGCACAGCGAAGTCCTCCTTTCGAAGTCCTGCTAAACATGCCTATTGTCTAGAGCTGAATGCGCCTCCTCCTTTTTTACTGCCCCCCCCCCCTTCCCTGCCCCCACCCCCTCCTCTTCCCTGCCCCCACCCCCTCCTCTCCGCTTCTCCCCACCTTCTTCCTTCTCCTCTCCTCCGTTTCATCAGTATCTGTCAATATACATCCACAGGGGAGTGGTGTAACATTTTTCATCCCCCTCCCCTCCCCATCCCCCCCCCTCCCCCGACCCCAAAACACACATGTCCGACAAAGGCCAAACAGAAAACCCACAGCGTCTTGTCCCTCAGCGTCAATTAGAGCCGATTTGGCCAAAGTTGCGTCACTGAGTCCATAACGGGATTGGTGCCACTGAGCCTAGCTGTCGGAATTTCAGCACAAGCTCGTCAAGTCAGGCATCATTGGAGCCGGCGCCGGCCACCTCTCGTTAACAGCGTATTCAAGGGACGTAACTACCATGAATGGAGCATTGTTGGAGGGAAGATATTGTGAGGATTGATGTTTACGGGCAGTGAGCGCGCGTGAACGCTCTTCCGGTCCAAATACGCGTGCACTCAGGCTACGTAACACAGATGCAAATCTGGAGGAAAACGCTATATATTCCTCTTACACATAACGTTGCAGATGACACCCTAGAAATGCTTTAAAATTCACCCAAAAAAATTCACAAAAATCAGGCAGCCATAGATTCATGTGTAGAGTAAATTTAAGCAAATTCCAATGTTCCGTTTTTTGGCAATGTTGGCAGCGACCACATACCCCCTCATTCCACGGTCGTCTGCTGGCTCCTGTGCCAGCCGCGCATGAATACAAATAGTCCACAAGCCAGCCTCATTTTTCCCTAATTTTACTATTACCTGGCATGAAACTTGTTTACAAAGCCAACAAAAAGCAGCAAATTGTCATTTTTTACTCTGCACACAAATTTTAAAAGGGGCAAAGATTTTCTACTATATTTAGCCGAGTTCTTACTACATGACCCGGAACCTAATACCGTTGTGTAACCTCATTCCTCGTAGATCCGTATACAATACTCCTGTTTATTATCACAGTGGGTAAACACGTGACTGGCGCAGTACGGTGAGTAACAGGCAGTATGAGGAGAGCCGGGTCACCTATGTCAGGCCGACAAAAAGGACACGTCTGATTGGCGCGGGACAGGACTTGCCCGAGATGATTAGCAGATCGAGAGGGATAAATGTTAGTAGACAACGTTGCATGACACGCTCGGTGAAATGACCCCCCCCCCCCAAAAAAAAAAAAAAAAAAAAAAAAAAACTGAAACTATATAAACAAACTTGCGTTGTAAACTATCTCGTTCGATTCCTCTCTTTCGAAAATCAAGCTGGCCATCGTACTGGCACTGATCACGTGTTTATGCACAGTTCCTGTTCAATATGCTAATCTACATCTTGAAGCAATTCTACATATTGTAGCAACAGCTCACAGCTATGTGATCCCAAATCCCCAAAATACAAAATGAGAAAATATCGATATGCTCGTCTGACAAAGAACCAACTATCTAGAAGAAAAGTGTTTGCTGAATGCGTAATATCTGGGCAGACGAAACTGTTTGATGCGTCGGATGGTAACATCACAAGTCTGTATCTGGGTCAGGCCGGGTCAGAGCTGACAAACGGAGCGTCGATTAGCGTGGAGTCAAGGCGGGGGTGGGGGGTTGGGGGGTGGGGGGGGGGACAGGACATGCAACAAAAGATAAATGACGAATGTTGTTGTGGTGTATATAATTATTATATACTTACGATTTTCAGCCACCCGCTTGCTGTAAGGACTTGATTTTTCATATCCTGAAACAGAAATTATACAAAATTATAGAAAAGTAGTTTTATTGTTTATGTGCAAGTTTCGTTTTCAGATTGCTAGTTTGTCTATCAGATACTTCATGCATGCTTACGTACACGCTTTTTACTGCTTTCGGAAACCACATTTCCCCAAAAGGATTCCGCAGATGGTTGCCTGAACCACTTATAAATCAAATGATGATGATGATGATGATGATGATGATAATGTATTGTGTACGCGCTTTATCCAGTGTTTTTCTTTAATGGCTCATACCGCTCGAACTGAACACAACACGCACGCTCACGTACATGACACGCGTTCTCTCACACACGAACACATTACAGTCACCTCGTGGTGCAAAGGGTCGTTTCAGCAATGTTAAGTTTCGGAATTTAGAACTGCATTCATTTTTGAATTGTGTAGGGGGAACATATCGAAAGCAGAGGAGGAGGAGGAGGCCGGAGTACCCGGAGAGAACACCCCCTGAAGATCGGCCCGCATGAACGGTGCCTCATACGGGAAGGAAAAATTCCTTGCCACGAGTGGGACTCGAACCTGACCTCTCGAACTGGTGGCGAAGTCTTTACCACTGGACTAGCTACCGCCCCTTAAAAGGTGACATTGTAAAGATTGGGCAGAGAATGACAGCGCTGTGTGCCTTCCCGCGTTCTCTCCAATTTGCTGCCGTTTTAATCGGATTGACCTGTGTTGACACAGGGGCGCTGCGGCACTTGGCAACCGTTGTGATGTGAAGTGCGCATGTTCAGATGAAGGGGGCTGCAGTCGACGCATAATGAACCTTACCGAGTTCCTCAGCATGCGCACTTTTTTTTTCTTTTTTGTGTGTGTGTGTGTGTGTGTGGGGGGGGGGGGGGGGGCTTTGTGTGTCTGGTCCTTTCGTGGTTGCGCCCCCTATTATACTCTAGGGGGCGCACGGAACCCCCACCCCCACCCCATCACCCCCAACCCCGCTAAAAACATGGCGACTTTAGAACTCGTCTTTAACAATGCGTAGATCGAAGTAGCCGTTGGGTGATTTTTTAAATTTTTATTTTTATTTTATTGCACGTGGCGGGGGAAGGGGACAGGAGCGGGAGGGGGGCGGGGGGTGTCATGCGTGCGTGCGTGTGTGTGTGTGTGTGTGTGTGTGTGTGTGTGTGTGTGTGTGTGTGTGTGTGTGTGTGTGTAAAAGGCGTGTTTTTTAAGCGCTGTTTCATCCAGGCAGTTTTAAATGAAGACCAGCCTGCGAGCAGATACCTGTATCTCTTGGGGGGAGCCGGGGTGGACCGAATGGTAGAGCGTTGAACTTCCAATGCTCGGTTCGTGAGTTCGTAACCCGGCTGGGGCCAAATATTTGTACTGGCTTTTTCATCGTTGCCCCGTCTTTGATATCACCCGTGAGTGGTGGAAAAGGACGTTAAACCCCCAAACCCCCACCCACCCACCCGAGCCCGACCACACCTTGCCTGCTATAAAACATAAACAAGCCACTGCACACCAGTAGGAGCCACTTCAAGCCACTATTACGCAAGGCGCGGGCCTTCTCCGTTAGGCCCGAGACTACTGCAGATTGCTATAACAGTGGCTACAAGTGACTTCTAGTGATCTGAAGATTCCAAGTGAAATTGCTATTTTTGCATGGGCTTTTGTAAGTGATACCCATTGCACGAAGGTATGCGAGATGGCGAAAACAGTATATAAAAAAACCAGTTGCGTCACTGCAACAGATTGATATTACAATTTCGCAGACAGTTGCCCGTTCTCCCAAAAGCCAAACAATGTCTGACTTTTGTTTTGATTTTCCCCTTTCGGAAGCGAAAGCGAAAACGACTGCACTGATATCAAATTCTCCTGTCTAATGTCAACTTTAATCGGCTTTGTGAGCCTGTGCTGTGCGTCATTCAACCTACGGGTTTTTGTTGTTGTTGTTGTTGTTGTTTTTTTGGTTGTAGTTGTTGTTGTTTTTTGGGTTTTTTCTCTCCTTTTTCCCAACAAATTAAACACGCCTATTTGAAAATCGCTGGGCTTTGTGTGATCGAGAAGAAGAAGGAGAAAGTGATCGATAAATTGTTAGCTTCAGAGAAAACAATTTTTTTTTAACACCTGCACATGAGGGTGAGCAAGTGCGCTCGAAATTACCACCACCACTACTACTACTACTACTACTACTACTACTCACACGCATTCTCTCACACACTGGACATGAGCACATTACAAAACACGTGGTGCGAGGGGCCGGCTCAGCAATTCAAGTTTCGGAATTTTAGAATCGCATTTATCACGTACGAGAAAGAAAAATTTCATCGCCCCGAGTGGGACTCGAACCTGACCTCTTGCACTGGTCTTAACCACTAGACCACCGACCGCCCCTGTCCATGGTAATTACAAGTAGAGCTCGCAATGCAATACACTGACGTTTGTTGGCCGCGCGCATTTCAAATGGAACGACCCGAACTACCCGAAACCCTGCCGGTAAAAGAGTGATAGAAACAGCAGCAGCCTGGCTTTCCGCCCCTTTTCTCTGCCGTGTATTGGCAAAACACAGTACGTCACAGTACTTGTGTATGGAAAAAAGGAGTGATTTCAAGATGAATGAGACTGACGTAATGGTCTTTTTTTTACGCAAATGACGTCAATGGACTTACTGCTTCCTTTCCGTGTTCCAGTCATATCAAACTACACGTGCTTCACTCGTTGTAGTGTCTGGCAATAGGTTTGCCACACCAAGCCATGTGTTGTGCTCATTATGCCGCGGGACGCGATTGGCTGAATTCTGGGGACTCGGCCCTTTTGATTGACAGGAGTGGGGTCGTTCATTTCAGACACCACCAAAACAGCTCAGAACCATCTGTGAGCGTAGATGTATCGGAATGCAGACCTTTAAACTCTACCTTCTTTTTATTGTTTTTTTTTTTGGTTTGTTTTTTTTTTTCCCTCGCGAAAGGAATCTCCATTTTTCCACAGTGGAAATCATATCACGTACTGAATTAAAAAATATCTTTTAGGTTGACATTTTTGCCTCTCTCTCTCTCTCTCTCTCTCTCTCTCTCTCTCTTTCCTCTCGGGCTATGCGTCTCTTCCTAACTCTCCTCAGTATCACGGGCATGTATTAAGGAATGTCTTAAGCAATGTTTTGCTAGGAAGATTACATTAAGACGAAACAAGGCAAAGGAGGGCACGCGCCTAGTATGGATCATAACATGATCCTAACTGTGACATTCTCAAGCAGAGACCATTATTTTGCACCGGTGGTTGGCCTGGTGACTGTCTTTGGCAAAAACCTTTTGTCTTTTCTCTATATGAGAGATTGGAGAAAATTCTAGAAAGGGACAAGATTACTGAGCAGAATGTTTAGTCTGTGTAAGAGGGGTGAATGTATAACAAAAACTATGGAAACGTATCGCGAGAATGCCGAGATGGGTATCTATGGTGTGAGAGATTTGTACTGGTGTGTGTGTGTGTGTGTGTGTGTGTGTGTGTGTGTGTGTGTGTGTGTGTGTGTGTGTGTGTGTGTGTGTGTGTGTGTGTTTTGTCAGGTTAAGAAAAGTATGAGGTACTCAGTGTCCGAATGAAAAACATGACGTGCCAGTGCAGACATGTGAGTAAATGGCGGTCGTCGACCCCGTCATGTTTTCAGGAGATACTGTGGGGGGTTTTCGGGGTGGGGTGGAGAAGGGGTGGGGAGGTGTGTGTGTGTGTGTGTGTGTGTGTGTGTGTGTGTGTGTGTGTGTGTGTGTGTGTGTGTGTGTGTGTGTGGTCTTCACGCCATCACGGACAAATAAATTCATATCCTGACGAATCTCTTCTTGGCTGCTATGTAACACTAGACAAGATATACAAGTCCAAACGATTTTACCAAACACCAGTCCCACAGCACTAAACTAATTCCCCGAAAGAGCACCACGCGCGTACGCGTGTACTTTAATAAACCCTTTAACCCTTTCCACGCTCAGTAGTCGCAATTGGACACACGACAAACGACAGTGCCTCTGTGTAAACGACTGCTTGGACCACAATTGCCAGTGTCCCATCGCCGTACACGCTAATTGCTCGGTGAAGTGTCCCTAATTGTGGACAACATTGACCAGGTGTCTGTACCTGCCAGCAAGGTACGAACCACGGCCGAAGACCCAGACCTACGACTGGGTCAGCTGATAACTGGAGGGTGAATGTACTCTTGCTTACGTGTAGCCAAGTTCACGCCGTGGAAGTCGCAGCTCTCTCTCTCTCTCTCTCCGAGAGTACATTCCCGGTAAGCTTACAAGGCATCCATCTTTCATCATCATCATTAGCTTGCTTTACGTCCTATGGCTTTTGGTCCTTAAGGACAAGTTGTTCCTGGCATGTGTCTTTGGCTGCTTGGCTGGGCGAGTGTCTTTGGGGTGATTTGCTTAGCTTTGGGCAACGTCAGAGGATCTCTGCTTGGCTTTCAGATGCCTGGTCTGGGTTTGTTTTTCAGTGCCTCAGTCTGTTCTGTCATCCGTACTTTTGCCTTTAGATCATCGCTGGGGTGTCCCCTCGCTCTTTGGTATTAGAACCATTTTGTCAGATCTGATCTGACGATCGCGTCGGCCAGGGTTCTCATTGGCCTATCACCTAGGGCTTGGTGTGGCCTGAGGAAGTCTACCGTCTTCAGTGAGTATCTGTCTCTCAGGTCCCAGACCGGCTGGAGGTTGGCGGGCAGGCCATCACATCCGTTTACAATGTGGCGGACGTCTGGGGGCTGCATCCATCTTTGTTTCGATATCGTCCTTAAATTCACAGCAGAAAGCTTCTAAGCCAATAAAAAACAACATAAAATTGGTTTTGCATGTGCAGTGAGTAACTTAACAAAACTCTCTCTCTCTCTCTCTCTCTCTCTCTCTCTCTCATTTTCTTGTTTATGTATATCTTCGCTAATTTTGTGTGTGTGTGTGTGTGTGTGTGTGTGTGTGTGTGTGTGTGTGTGTGTGTGTGTGTGTGTGTGTGTGTGTGTTTTAAGAAACAGTTGCAGTTTTCCTAGTGTTTGTAGTTTAACAAAGACAAGATCTAAAAAAGGTCTGCGCACCTAATCTTTTATCCTTGTAAAATAAAGTTTCTCTCTCTCTCTCTCTCTCTCTCTCTCTCTCTCTGCGTCTATCAGCCAGATCCGGTTGGATTCAGCACAAAAAACTCTTATCTCCGCCCCCCCCCCCCCCCCCCCCGAGAACCAGACAGATGCAACGAGATCAGCCGTTTCTCACTGCTGGCATGATGATGTAGTGAACACAGTCGCAGACACAAACAAAAACATCGCTATAGAGTTGCTCCCAAAGTAGGAACGATTTAGGTTGCTAATCCGTGTCCTGAAGGCAGTCTGCTCTCAGTAGTGCGCAGGCTGGAAGAGGTTTAGAAAAGGCACTGAGCTCTTCCCGCTCGCTCGTACGCCCACTGTGGGACTGATCGAAGTAGATTTGTACGACGTATCATGCATTTCACGTGTGTTGGTGATTGGTTGCTAAAGTGGGCCTGTGTTTGTGGTGTCTGTGGCGGTGAAAGTGCGCAGCTCCCAAAATGGACACTGGAAAGTTGCTCAACACCACATCCACACGCATTGATAAACAGACATATTAGTTAACTGTAGAAGCAGTTGCAGTTATCTCTTAAGAGCCCGAGCATGTACGCCCGAAATACTCTATCTTGAAGATTTGTACAGCTCTTAATGCGATACAGTGTTGTTTACACTTTTGCGCGAGGGGTCGAACATTCAAATTCTTCGATTGTTGTTACACTGCTAGAGCACTCAGTGTGGTCGCTGCGTCATCGAATACGCTTCTGCTACTCAGCGCCAGTAGTACTCAGGGATGTCGTTTGGTGTCGAATCTCGGCTAAAAGCCGAATTTTTGGGGGAAAAAAGCCGATAATCTGTCTGTCATGTCGGCTGGCCGAGCCGAAGTTTTCACGAGTGAATCGGCTCGGTTATGTCCGTTTCTGCGAGATTCCTGTGCTGGCTGGACTAATTTCCAAGAAAACGCAACTTTACAGAACTTCTTTAATTCATGGAGGTGGAGGGAGCACGTAACAGTAGGGTAGTCGAAAAACTTGTGAAACTGCTTCGGCAGAGACAGCCGAAACTTTCTGTAAAAAGCCGAAACTTTCATGGCTGTTTCGGCTAAATCGCCGAAGAAAAAAAAAATCCTGACAACATCACTGGTACAGATGCTGTCACTGTCCAGGTGTCCAAACGTCCGGGTTCCAGTCCCAGCCGAGGCAAGCGGGATTTTTTTTCTACCTAGGTCGGCTCCTGCCATGAGAGTGTGTGCTATGGGCCCAATGGGGAGGCTGTTGCCACACAGCTGAGACTCACCCACTTCACGGGTACGACTTTGGGGGTGCTTCCCTAGGTATGACACATCTTACGATGTGGATGATTACACGGCCGGCACCGCAGGTGCCGTTAGTTCCCGGGCCTGGTTAACGCCGGGATGTTTATGACAGGAAGCGTGGAATGCGGCCCTGTCCTGCAGTCCCAAACCACAAGGACCTCCATAGCATCATCATACCATCATCCTCATCACCATTATCGTGCTAATAAAAAAAAAATGCCCCTGCTTCCGAGCCCTCCGTGGATTCCATCCACGACCTAGGAGGAACACCACTGGAGTGGCAAAGAGTTTGGACATCAAAAAAAAAATAAAAAAAAATGCGAATACTTACCAGGTCATGTATCATGATGAGGAAGAAAGACATGTTGACGGGCAGTGACTGACTCTGGTTGTGTAGAGGTACAATTCCCCGACTGTAGTTTGACAGCACGTCCCGCCTCAATCGGATCATGTCGTCCGCTGTTGCTGCCTCACCTGTCAGATAGAAGACACACAAAGAAAAGACATGGTGAGATGCCAGAGGTGCTTATCCAACATTACTAGGCCTCGCAGGAGAGTTGTGTTGTGTTGTGTTGTGTTGTGTTGTGTTGTGTTTCGGTTTGCTTTGGTTTGGTTTGGTTTTAGTTTTTGTCTTGTTTTCTTAGCATTTTTTTCTGAACATCTGTGCTTGAGTGTGTGTGCCTGTACTCCCCCAAGTACATTATCCTAAGGGTTAGTAGAGCTCTGAATACAATAAATGATACGTCGACATCTGCTGGACGCGTGAACGAGAACCACAACGGCACTTTGCTTAGTGATAGTTGGGACAGGGATGATGACAAAAAATCTTTCTATGAATGATACAGCCTGACTGGGTAGACGCACCAAAAAGGTACGCGCATGCAAGAGGATGTCAAAACGAGGCACACGTTAAAAAGAATTAAAAAGTCATGAGACATCCCCCCCTCCACCCCCTCCCACCCCCACACACACCTACCCACCAACCCCTCATCCCCCCTCCCCCAAAAATAAAATTTAAAAAAGTAAAATATAAATGAAATACATTTTTTTTAAAATCTGATCGAAATCACACCGTCCTGGTCTCGCATCAAATCTCTACGTATAAAATAGCCCCTGCAAATAAGTGAGCATGCGACCTTGTCCTATTAATTTCAGCTAAAATTCACAAGACATGCAGCTGGGACAGAAATGATGACAAAAACGTGTCAAGCCAAAATTAATAAGATATGTAGTTGGGACAAGGATGATGACAAAAACCGTATCCAGCCAAAATTAATACGACATGTAGCTGGGACAGGGATGATGACAAAAAAACTTTCCTATTTTCAGGGCGACTTTGAAGGCGATGAAATTGAGGACATAAAGTATTACTATTGATCCAGCACCTAAAAATGGAACCCCTTGCTTCGGGGGAAAATGCCAGTGTATGGACAATAATTCTGCACGATTTGCCCCAATGGAAAAAAAAAGAAGCAAATCTTAAAAAAAGACTTATTCTAGAGGTCATTTTACAGAATTTTAGGATGAAAGAGAACGAGGCCGTTTTTGAGTTCACTGTATCACGGGGGCTCCGTGATTTGCCCCAGCAGGATAGAAAATCGGTGGGGAAAAAATGAGAAGATTAAAAAAAAAAATTCAAAGAGCACATACAAGCTCAACACGGAACCGTGATCATTTCGTCCAATCAAATGCCTCTAGGGCAGAATAAAAAGTCGAACCGGAGCACCCGCGAATAATCGGATTTTCATTATCTTTCGCTGTCCTGACCCTCGCTTCAACTTCACGATCGACCGTTATGCAAATTGCCCTTCGTTTCCAATGGCGCCGGTTCCAAGGGAGCAGACCCCGTCCTCCCTCAATCGTAAACCAATCGGCGAGCCAAACAAGGGTTTCACGGGGCTGGTGTCACACGCTTATGAAAAACATTCCCGATTCCGTAATTCTTCTTCTGATGTCTCTTGATGAGCGTCAGGGGAGAGTTCTCAACATAGACGGGAAGGTCTTTAGAGTCTGAGGCACCGCCGGTTCTGTGACTACTGGACAGCGCTCACTGGCGGATTACGGAGCCTGGTAGAGGGCCGGTTAGTTTGGATAATCGAGATTTCTTTTGGTTCAGTCTGTTCAGGAAACTTGGATTGCCTCAAATGGGGCACACAAAAAAAGCAAAATGAACAAAAGAAAAAAGAAAAACGAATCCTATTGGGTACCGCTGCACCGCGGCGACGCGCTGGGAAGCAGCCCGAATTTCCGGAAAGGATAATAAAAACAAACGAGCAAACAAACAAACAAACAAAACTGGGAAAGAACGTCGCCGCGTGGCAGCGCCACCCACCGACCTTCTCTGGAATTTTGTTGGGAGAATAAAGTGCGAGTACCGAGTGTCCTTCAGGTGGACATGGAGGTTAAACTCAAAACAAGCATCTCACCGTCCAAACAAGCAAACAATCAGACAGAGACTGCCCATCTTACGATTACGCGTATATGATGATGAAGACAGTATAGCGCACGGCTGCATTCTCAATGCTCACGGCGTGGTATTAAAGCCCAACTAGACCGCCCCCCCCCTCCCCTTCACCCCTACCCTAGTTCGGGTAACCCATGAGTAATCGGGGAAGTCAGTCACATCCTGGGTTAGGGATCTAAGCACACAAACTTTTTGGTTGCTACATCTTTTGCGTGGTGGCTACGCACAGGAAAACGTCAGGCTAGTGTAAGAAAAATGGCAGCGTACCTAAGCTGTACGATGATGTTTACTAGCTGAGCTTGACTGAAGTTAGAGTGGGATTCCCTATGGCGCACGGCGAACCTCACCTTGCAGTGTTAGCGTGGGACATTTTCCACTGACACGCACGCACTGTGGCTTGTAGGGCTAAAGTGTATATTTTCATGGAGCGTTATTCAGCGTCAGTTGTGTCCTATCATTATACAAATATTGGTCCTGCCACCACGCAGATATTAATGTGTTGATTGTTTCCCTCGGTTACAGGAGAGGGACATCATGACTACCCGTACCCCAACCCCCCTCCCCCCCCCACCCCCTTCCCAAACCCGCCTCTGTCACTGCTCTCTGTTGCAAAACCATAATGTCTGTATTTTGTAGAGCGGGGATCATGTACGACTCCTTTGGGAAACTCATGGCGAGACGGTAGAAACCTTTGACTTCATGTGATTTGTCATAGGTTTTAGGGGTTAGGAAAAGAAACAATGGTCGTTTGACACACACAATCATTACTTTCGCTAAACGCCTCCTGTGTAGGCGCGGGAAGCGGGTTGTCTGTCTGATTGATAAGCTAGAAGTTTACATTTCACTCTGCGTTTGTCATGATTATATATTATTTTTACAGGATGAATGCAAGTTGTAGAGTTTTCACAATGAGGAGCCTCCGATCACGGAAAATACTCCACAAGAGTTTTTTTTTTTTCTTCTTCTTCTTCTTCTTCTTATTTCAAACGAAAACCTGCGAGTTTTAACAAGCTTTTTTTCAAGTCAACAAACAAGTGTGGTGTATTTTACGTAATCGTTAGCACCGAATTGGGAAAAATTATGAAATGAGATTAAACCCTAACCCATCCACCCACCTTCAAGTCACCCAAAAAGAAAAAAAAAGATATCAATGACAACTTGAGAAGAAAACAGGGGGGGGGGGGGGGACGAAACAAAATGGAAATCAAAATTTAAGCTTACAAAGCAACTTATTTATTGCGAAAGTTTAACTGCATTTGCAAAGGTATTTCTACAAGAGTGCGTAGGTCGTATGAAAAGCAAAGAGACTTTTCAGTCATAAAACAAAGCATCAGGAATGAAAATTCTGACTTCACTTTTCATGACTAATATTGGACGCTTTTTGTATTTTGTGGCGGAAATATTAGACGCTCTACATATCTCTGTAAACTTTCATCTAGAACTCTGTTACAACGTTAGACTACCAGTGGACGCATTTTACCCAAATATTAGACACAATCCATACCTCTTCAAACTTTCATCCTGAACTCTGTCATAATGTTAGACTACCATTGGACGCATTTTACACAATTAAACACAATCCATACCTCTTCAAACTTTCATCCTGAACTCTGTCACAATGTTAGACTACCATTGGGCGCATTTTACACAAATATTAGACACAATCCATACCTCTTCAAACTTTCATCCTGCACTCTGTCGCAATGTTAGACTACTATTGGACGCATTCTACCCAAATATTAGACACAATCCATACCTATTCAAACTTCCATCCTGAACTCTGTCACAATGTTAGACTACCATTGGACGCATTTTACACAAATATTAAACACAATCCATACCTCTTCAAACTTTCATCCTGAACTCTGTCACAATGTTAGACTACCATTGGGCGCATTTTACACAAATATTAGACACAATCCATACCTCTTCAAACTTTCATCCTGCACTCTGTCGCAATGTTAGACTACCATTGGACGCATTTTACACAAATATTAAACACAATCCATACCTCTTCAAACTTTCATCCTGAACTCTGTCACAATGTTAGACTACCATTGGGCGCATTTTACACAATTAAACACAATCTATACCTCTTCAAACTTTCATCCTGAACTCTGTCATAATGTTAGACTACCATTAGGCGCATTTTACACAATTAAACACAATCAAACTTTCATCCTGAACTCTGTCAAAATGTTAGAATACCACTGGACGCATTTTACACAAATATTAAACACAATCCATACCTCTTCAAACTTTCATCCTGCACTCTGTCACAATGTTAGACTACCATTGGACGCTTTCTACTTTATTTCTTAAGAACCCCATGCGAAAATCTTCATATCACTAAGAACCACTTCAAGCCACTATTATGCAATCTGCAGCGGGTTTCGGGCCGATAGGCTTTACCAGTGGGAAGGCCCACGCCTTGCGTAATAGTGGCTTGAAGTGGCTCCTACTGGTGTGCCATGGCTGTTTCTATTTAACCAGTCGGGCCTGGGTTCTTGAGAGTTATGGCTAAAATATTAGACACAATACATATCTCTTCAAACTTTCATCCTGAACTCTGTCACAACGCTAGACTACCGCTGGACGCTTGTTTTATATTTTATGGCTAAAATATCAGACGTTTTACATAGCTCCTCAAAGTTTCATCTTGAAATCTGTCAGAAAGTTACAGGCAGCGAGTTTGCAGGCACTGCTCCAAGCAGGAGGTTTTCCCCCGTAAACCCACAGAGTCCTTGGTAAACCACAACAATACGCGCCCGCGGTCCAGGAACATATCAGCCATGTAATTTGAGCTCGTCTGAAGAACGCCAAAGGAGGACGGGGCAAAAGACACGACTCGCTGTCAAACAGGACAGCGGAGGAGAAGCCTTGGCTCCCTGTTCTTCTAAGGAGCGGTCGATTCTTTTTTGTCTGGTTCTTGGCGTGAACTCACGTTGATGAATGAAGTGTGTGTGACACAATGGTTGTGCATACTCCTGAGGGTTAAATGTCTGCCTGTTCAACAAAAAGCTTGAAGTTTGCTTTGTCCTGGTGAAGGTGACAATGCACCGAAACGCTGACGTTTATTTTTTACTACTCTATCCCCCCCCCCTTTTTTTTCTCTTCTGTTACTATTTTATTGTTCCTTTCGGGAAATTCGGGCTGCTTCCCCCGGGGGAAGCGTGTCGCCGCGGTGCAGCGCCACCCAATACCTATCCTATTTTTGCTCGGGGAGAAAAGCCGGATAACCCGCCAAACCAAGTTTACGTTGTTTTTATTGGATTACAATCTTAATTTTTCATTCTTATTTCGTTTCGAGGTGTGAGTCCAAAGACGAATGTCCATTTTATACCTGTTATTTAACGGACAATAAAATTTTGACTTTGAATTTGAAACGGAGCTGACTTAGAACTCTCGCAGACTTTTTTTTTTTAAAACAAACGCAATGTTTAAGATATTTTTGTGCATCGAGCACACCCTTAAGACCTGTCAAGGTTTGAGTGCACGGAGGACAAGACATCTGACCGTCTTATCTGGACGTATGTGTTTTACTTTTCCCCCGGTCTGACGTCAGATACCGCCACAGTCTGCGTTGTTTGACGTATAAGGAATCAGCTTCTGACACGACCGGCGGGAAAACAAAGCGCTAAACAAGCATACGTGCAATTTGGTGTTATCGACAAGCACAATGCTTGATGTCGACTGGGAGATTGTGTCAGTGTTGGCCAAGGTGCCAGACGGTGGTGGATGGTTGAAGACGAAGGGGGCCGGGGAAGGGGGAGGCGAAAGGAGGGGGGGGGCAGGGGGGGGGGGAGTGAGGAGGCAAGGAGGGGGAAGTGATCTGGCGAGGTCGATGTCGATGGAGGGCAGATGAATATGTTTAGACATAATACTGACTGAAATTAATTGAAATTAACTTACCACAGCTGAAGTGAATTCAGCAAAACTAAAATGATTTGAAAGAACTCAAATGAACTCAGCTGAACTCAGTTAAAATGACCAGACGCTGATATGGCATAATGCGTGTCAATGGAAATACTGCTTTCAAGATTTAGGTATGATTGTTCTCAGCTGTCGTCTAACAAGTAACATTATTGAGTTGATAAAATTACCACACACACACACACACACACACACACACACACACACACACACACACACACACACACACACACACACAAACAATTTCCCCCCAAAATGTTCCTTCAGAAGACGATGAAGATTGACGTGTTGTACTCTCCACAGCAGGGCAGCTAAGAGCTCCTTCTGAGATTTCCGCCATTTTGTCAAACGAACTATGGTCAATAGTCTGGGCTCATACGAGACTTTAAAATCCCCAAACACACAGTCACTCGTACATTGTCAAAATCTTCTTTTTTTTAATCTTTTTTTTTTTTTTTTTTTACAATACTGTGCCATGCCGACACTACTTTATTATCCCTTTCTGGAAATTCGGGTTGCTTCCCCCGGGGGAAGCGCGTCGCCGCGGTGCAGAGCCACCCAATCACGTGCCTGTGCTCATACATGTGACGTGCCATATCTTCAGCACTACCCCACAGTAACCATTTCAGCTGTAGTATAATAAGTCTTTGTCATGGTAAACGCGCGTCCAGAGCACAATCAAATCCCATCCGATGGCGCCCGTTGCTTTCGCCCATACACATCTCTTTGCCAGTGCACTGTCCTCATCAGGGTTGGCCATTCAAACGAAACGAGAGTCCGTGATGGTCAAGGCTACACGGCCACGCCTTGCAGCTTGATACACCTCCTCCTCCCCCCCCCCCCCTGCCCTGCCCTGCCCTGCCCTCCCCTCCCCTCAACGTCCTCATCCTAGATATCTTGTGTGCGTGTTGTTTGTGTGTGATTAACCGCCCCCCTCTTCCAAATCGCCTGGCTGGGTTCTCGGTCTTTACAGTTAGAGTTTGATTAATCCGGGAAGCAAGGCTGACAAAGACTGTACTTTGCTGTGCACAAATCGTTCAACGTCACAGGTCGGTGGCAATTCTGGAAAGGGGGGGGGGGAGGGGGGAGCTATAGTACAGCTCACGGCGGGTAGTCAAAATGGCGCAGTTTTTCTAGTGTTACTACAACTCTGGAATGAGGTAACTCTCGGGGGGGGGGGGGGGGGGGGGGGGGTTGCGTTATGATGAAGACCGCTGCAGATTGCGTACTAGTGGCGAGCTTGAAGTGGCTCCTAGTGATCTGAATATTTCAAGTAAATTTTTGCAAGTTTTCAATTTTTGCAAGCAATATTTCAAGTAAATTTTTGCAACTCTATTGTGACTGGGACTGCCGCCGCATCAACACTGCTCACGCCTCGGCCTGCCTTCATGAAAATGCATTACGTCATTATGAAATGACGACATGTAAACGAACCTCTCGAGCAAGCTTCATTGAAGACACACACGCGCACACACAACATTTTCAACTGATTATTGACATTAACTGAATATTTCAACTGATTCAACTGAAGTTAATGCTAAATGGACAGAGAATTTAATTTTGATACGTGGATATCGGAGTGTCCCGTTACGAAAGAGTTAAGAGGTATAGCTTCGCCTGAGACCAGTCTTGGTCTAAACCATTTGAATCGAACCAGCAACAGGAAAATATCCGCCATACAGACTCACTCCTTCATAGCTGGTACTCATCATCATCTTCCACAGTCCATGGTAGTTGATGGGGAAAGGGGAGAGGGGCGAATGGGGGGACAAAAGGGAAGGGGGGCACCCTCTGATTATTAAGAGTGGCACTCGGGTCACGAACCACGTCAGTTAATTAGCGGGTTCGTGTTGAATAACCCCGGAATTCGCTAGTGTGGCAACTGCTGTCTATTGTGGAAGCAAACAAAACCGTCTAATTGGTATCATTACGGATGTTGTCCGCATCTCGCAGCCCGGCATTTTGCATGAAACCCCTTCTCTTAAACTTCAACAAAAGAAACTATAATGAAGGCTGAAAGTTACTCACGAAAGGAAGTATTGTAAATCAGGTTTAGGTTCACGTTTACTTTTCAAACTCTCAAAGAAGGGTAGGAAAAGTGTGTGGTCTGAAAGCTACTCTGCTTTGGAAACGTTCAGCCCACAAATTTGAAAATAAATGCAATTCTGATTCGGAAACTTAAATAGCTGTGCTGACCCTTCGCACCACGTGATTGTAACGTGTTTTATGTCCAATGTGTGAGAGAATGCGTGTGATTCACGTGAGCGTGCGTGTTAGATTCGGTTCGCGGCGCTTTGAGCCAGTTCAAGAAACTTGGTAAACCGCCTACACTATACTCGGTTATTATTATTATTATTTATTATGTTACTCACGAAAGAAAGTTACGATAATCAGGTTTAGATTCAAGTTTACTTTTCACACTCTCAAAGCGGGAATACCGTGTAGGTGGCCCTGGAATTTTCCTTTCAGTCAAGGAATCATAGATATCATCGGGCTGACAAATTCACTGTTTCGTAATAATACTTTTTAGTTTACCCTCTTTCTTGGCCCACAGAAAAAAAAGACAGACAGAATTTTGGCACAAATTGGAAACGTTAAAAAAGGGGAGGGAGGGCGTGGGAGGTCGGTGGGTTGTCGTTCATTAATAATAATAATAATAATAGTGACGATTTTTACTATGACGAGATCTAGGCGCTTAACACACACACACACACACACACACACACACACACACACACACACACACACACACACACACAAACACACACATACACACACACACACACACACACACACACACACTATTGGGACAGCCTGCTAATCAAAAGCTTCCCGAAAGAGATGGGCTTTTAGACGGGACTTTGGGAATGACGGATGGAGGCAGGCAAGGTGTTCCACACTGAGGGGCCGAAGCAAGAGAAGGAACGTTCGCCGCGTGTTTTCGAGTTCATTATCATTGAAACCACACGATACAAACAGAAAGACAAAGACCTCAAATTTGATATTTACGTCACTTTTCCTGCATGCCCTTTCCGCACGCTTTAAACGAGTGTAGATGGGTTTGTGTAAGCAGGAATCATACTGTGATTGTGATTATTGCACTAAATGTGATGAATAATGTATAGATTGTGATGTGAGATAAATTTTATAGCTATTTTAAATGGTACATATCATTAACACAAAGATTAGTTTATGTGATGTTTAATTAGTAGAAACCTTTATGTTAATTTTAGTGTGTATTGTACATTAGTTTATGTGTTTCTTCATGTGATGTTGTGTGCATCGGCTTGTTTCTTATATCTACCATACCTGAATTTCCCGGGTTAATAAAGATGTGTTGGATTTGATTTTGATTTCATATGATGTGTTATCTGGAATGTGATATTATTGTCACTTTTCCTACATGTCTTTTCTGCACGTTCTAAACGATAATAAAGATGTATTTGATTTTGATTTGATTTGATGTGTTAGCTGGAATTTGATACTTTTGTCACTTATCCTGCATGCCTTTTCTGCACGTTTTAAACGGATCGTCTGGAGAAAATGTGCTTGGGGTCTCCTGTAATCAACTCAGCTTCGCATCACATCATTTTGTCGCCTGGTGTGTTAGCCGGCCCCAGACTCTCTTATTTCACTGTCTGCTACGCTCTTGACATCTGACTGATCGGAGATAAATGCTTACGACCAGAGTCTCACAATCATTCGTCTCATCAAAAATAAAATTATACCGTCTCAAACCAGATCTACTGACCATTTTAAAAAAAGGGCCTTAACGCCATTGATTCGATAAACGCTTAGCCCGTTTTATCAATTGATGGTTGAGATCCATCGTCTCGCAGTTTTTTGCCGTAATTTGGTAAGACGGTCAAAGTGCCATGGATTCGATAAACAGTTAGGCCTTTTCACCGTTTCAGCCGGCTACTGAGTTCCGCCGTCTCTTTCTACCCTAATTTGGTAAGAGGGTCAAAGCGTCATGGACATTGATAAGCACGTAGGTCTTTTCACCATCTGACGCCAGACTTCCAGCACAGACATTGCACTTTCCGTTTTGTCTGAGACCTGACTTGCAGGATGGCCGCTGCTCGAACTTATCACCTCAGAGTGTGACCAAAAATAAGATACTCTGTCTCAGCCGCTGAATCATCCCTGGAATTACCAGGGACTTCAAAGACCACCTCCCCACTACTCTCCCAACACAGACTCTAGTCAGTGTGTGCCACGGTCAACAACGGGCTGCGAGGAAAAAAAAGATGATCATTGCTTCCAAGCTGTGGTGGTCCAGCTCTCTCTCTCTCTCTCTCTTCTTTGTACTCGCCTTTTGACGGCTTCTGTCTGACCAATGGATCCTGTACACGGAGGTCAGCCAAGACTGCGGGTGGGTTTTTCCCCCGGTGCTTTTTCCGATTCAAAAGTTTTGTCAGTGTCTAGAATTACCGGATTTCGATTTGTCGGTGTGAAACAGAAGACCGTTTATCAAATCCAAACACGACTTGACTCTTAACCCATAAAGGCCATGCAAAAATCACTAGAAACCACGTCAAGCCACTATTATGGAATCGGGGAGCCGGGGTGGTCGAATGGTAGAGCGTTGGACTTCTAATGCTCGGGTCGTGAGTTCGATCCCGGCTGGGTGCCAAATATTTGTGCTGGCTTTTTCATCGTTGCCCCGTCTTTGATAACACCCTATGTGGTGGAAAAGGACGTTAAACCCCCAAACACCCACCCACCCTATTACGCAATCTGCCGTGGTCTCGGGTCTAGCGAGGGAGGCCCACGCCTTGAGTAACAGTGGCTTGAAGTGGTTCCTACTGGGGCAGTTAAGAGTTAAGAGCCCGAGCCTGACCACCCCCTGCCCACGATATGATAAGACTGGTTAAAAAGAACAAGCCATTGCACACCAGTAGGTCCCACTTCAAGCCACTTGTACACGAGGCGTTGGCCTTCCCGATAGGTGCGAGTGCTGCTGAAGGTAGCGTAATAGTGACTTCAAGTGGCTTCTGGTGGTCTGAAGATTTCAAGTAAAATTGTGATTTTTGCATGGGCTTTTATGAGTTATCAAACAAAACACGACTTAAAACGTACCACAGTAAAGACAAGCACGTGCATATTATTTTAGACATGTAGCTGCTGTACCTGACAGAAATTAGTTGTCAAAACGTTTTTGCCTCCCCCCCCCCCAATCCCACCGTCCCCCTCACCCCACTTCGTCCATCTCGCCCCCCCCCCCTCCTCCTTCGTTCCCCCTCCCCTCTCCCCTTCCTTGGTCCCCCCTGCCCCCTAACCCTCCGTCCCCCCTGCCCCCCTCCCCCACACTCCTACAGCGTCACCTTTTTTTTTTTTTCTGCACTCCCCCCCCCCCCCCTCCCGTTCGGAATGGGATTTGTGATGTGAGTACTCGATTTTTACGCATACGTATGTACACTTAGGCAAGACCCCGTAGACGAGTCTGCACGTGAATTTGACTCGATCTAGGGGAGAAAAAATCCTCAACCAAATTCTTGCCCACAAAGGGGATTCAAACTCAGCGCTTCAGGCCAAATCCCCTTGCCCAAACCACATCCCCTGTGCCTGTTTGAAAAGCAGCACAAGGAAAGACTCCACGCCATTTTGCTTAAACCTCCCTGTGCTATATCGACGTGTTCTTGCTTGTGTGTGGAATAGTCTGACCGAGGTCTGCCGTGCCTGTAATGGCTTATGAATCTTTGCCAAACGATGGAGGGTTGTGATCTGCTTGTTCATGGCCTCTGGCCGGGACGGCGGCAATCAAACGGCAAAACTTTCCCCCACAAAAACACTTCTTTGTGTGGGCCGGAGCCGCTCTGTACAAACACGAGGGTCACTTCAGGTGGGCTGGTGCCGCTCCCTCCTAAAACAGGACCTTCCTGGGACCTCCTAGCAGCGCTCACTTGGTATAGTTCGCCCGTTAGAGGGTGCAAATGTATACCAGTCAGTCACACAGGGGGCAAATGTACTCCAGTCGACCACCAGGAGGAGCGGTTGTAAACCCGCTGCGCGGGAGGGGGTGCAAATGTACTCCGACATTCCGACCCGTCAACTCTCGCGATATTCCCGCGCCATGGTCAGCAAAAGTCGCGTTTCCGGCAATCTGAAGACGAAGCACGTTGTAAGTTTCGGCATAGTTATGGCTTACCCATGAGTGATCGGGGAAGTCACATCCTGGATTGCAGGAGAGAGGCACCATGACTAGTTTCGGCACAGCCGAGCCGAGGAGTTGCGGGTGGGTGGGAGGGTGGGTGGGTGCGTGGGAGTTTAACGTCCTTTTCCAGTATGTATGGGTGATATCGACGACGGGGCAACGAGAAAAAGGCCAGCACAAATATTTGGCACTAGCCGGGATTCGAACTCACGACCCGAGCATCGACGCTCTACCATTCGGCTATCCCAGCTCCCCGAGGAGTTGCGGACCTGAATACAATTATGCAGTCATTCAAGCACGAATACTTCGGGGTCGGGCTACTCACCAACTGAGGAGTTAACATACTTCTCTAAGATTTTTCTGTGCGATCAATTGCTGTTTACGCCACACAAGCAAAATACCCCCCCCCCCCCATCCCCGCCAGAACAAAATGTCTGTTTACCGGCCGTGACGTATGAGTGTACAAAATGACGCACTTTCTGTGCGTCTTTGGCCGATGACGTAACTGGAGTGTGTTTTTGTGTGAACTCGTACACCACTGATAAGTCGGCTATGAAAAGTCTAGTCAGGGTGACCCTCTTGTTGAGGATGTGGAGTCCCCCGAACACGCATGGGTAGCCCTGTCTGTGGAACGTCCTCACTCACACTCCTTACTCTCTGTTTCCTCACTATTTTCGGAACGTGAAGCACTCGTAGTTAATTCACTGAAAATTTGCACTGGTGCGTGGTGTAAATGGGCTGCAGCCACCTGTACCTCGCTGTTCGATACAAGGTTCTCACTTCCTCGAACGCAGTAACGGTTGATTACTGATGGCTGGGTTATCTGAGAGAAAACTCATTAACTTTGGTGACCTTCCCCCCACCTACTCACCAGGCCACAGCCTACAGAGTACGGTAAGGAGATAGTTCCAGTGTTGGAGGCGGGGATTTCCTGGTTGGACTTCAGCCATATCAGATTTTAGTTAGAGTTGTTTTGGAGGGGTTAAAAATCATTGCTACACTCTCAGAGAGAGAGAGAGAGAGAGAGAGAGAGAGAGAGAGAGAGAATGACAATGACAATGACAATGACAATGATCCTTTATTTTTCAACGGTAAAGCTATTGGCACAGTTACCATTTCCAAACTTGCCGTTGCTACTCTAAATTACAAAAGAGAGAAAACAAGATGGCCACCAGCCCAATATGTTGTTTCCATTTGATCACCTGCTATCGTCACGGTCGTTCTTTTGTAATGCCATGTATCCACACACACACACACACACACACACACACACACACACACACACACACACACACACACACACACACACACACACACACACACACACTCTCTCTCTCTCTCTCTCTCTCTGAATGGAAACAACTGACCGGGCTGTCACACCAATCTTCTTTTTGGAAGAGAGACGTCAAGTTGTATTCTTTGAAATCTATGACGTTTTTGCTCACTGGGATGACGCATAATACATTTGGCGTAATAACTTTGATACAAATAAAAGCGACACAAAAGGGACAGAAACCACTTAACTTTGACAAAGGACGGCACAGGTCGACGTTTCGGCTTACGCCTTCTTCAGGACATAAACAAATGGGACATAACTTCAACAAACAAGCAAAAGGTCACTCTGCGGACGTACTGACATACACGGCGCGGGAAAAAAAAAAAAAAAAGGGTGGGCGAGAAAAGGACCAGAAAAAATAGCAAAATTATCACAACACCCATCCTTAGGTGACAGAAGACCATGGACTGTGTGTGAAAAAAAAAAAAACGTTGGGCAGAAAAGAACAAAAAAGAATAGTGAAATTTAGCAATCACAACACCCATCCTTTGGTGACACAGGACCATGGATTGTGTGTGAAAAAAAGTTCAGAGGGTTACGTTACGGTAACATAACCCTCTGAACTTTTTTTCACACACAATCCATGGTCCTGTGTCACCAAAGGATGGGTGTTGTGATTGCTAATTTTCACTATTCTTTTTTGTTCTTTTCTGCCCAACATTTTTTTTTTTCACACACAGTCCATGGTCTTCTGTCACCTAAGGATGGGTGTTGTGATAATTTTGCTATTTTTTTCTGGTCCTTTTCTCGCCCACCCTTTTTTTTTTTTTTTTTTTTTTTTCCCGCGCCGTGTATGTCAGTACGTCCGAGAGTTACCTTTTGCTTGTTTGTTGAAGTTATGTCCCATTTGTTTATGTCCTGAAGAAGGCGTAAGCCGAAACGTCGACCTGTGCCGTCCTTTGTCAAAGTTAAGTGGTTTCTGTCCCTTTTGTGTCGCTTTTATTTGCTTAACTTGTAACCACTTCGTAGTCATTACCGTTTCCGTTTCAACTTTGATACAGTTCTTGCAATGAAAGCAGGCCCATGAAAATTGAAGTGTTGCTGCTGCGTGCGCAGTGTAAAGATCGAATTAATACCGACCCAATATGTTTAACAGACAAGTCTGCGCGGCGAACGTTTTCTAACTATGTGTTATGTCAGACATACACACGCGCGCGCGCACACACTCACACGCACGCACACGCACACACACACACAGACTCGCGCGAGCCGCGTTTGTGCTCCATTGAGACCTATGTGGTGTTCTCTCACTCTACTATGCTATTGAGTGAGAGTCAGTGGGAAAAACAAAGCACACTACACCAATGAAACTCCCGCTTTCCCCGTCTACACATAGAGAACGTCCAAAAAGTGGCGACACATCCCCAAGAAATGCCAGTATCACGTCAATCAAACATGACGTCGGAAAAATGACGCTGATACTGCCTTTTGCGTCAGTGCGCGCGTGCCTTTTCTGCGATGGATCTGACCTGTTCAGTACGTAAGCAGCCCTGCACAGCGTTCTGGGTTCTTCTTCTTTCATGAATTTGTTCTCCGTGCATATTCTGTTCATAAAGTATTGGAGTTGTATTCTGTTATATCCCGTGTCTTCTCTGCGATTGCACGAAGATGGCGACATAGTAGAAGTAAAATACACCACGTCTCCAAACAGAGGAATTCGGAAAGAAAGTGGCGAGACACCCCCAAGAAAAAACAGCATCACGTCAATCAAACATGACGCACTTACTTTACGTCAGTGCGCGTGCGTCTCTTCTTCGATGTTTGTGAGGCGTGTGGCTTGTAGAGGAAATGTGCTGTGAGTACAAATTTACGAGTCAACTGACGATAACGGCTGCAGTGAATTTTTCTAATTTTTTTGTATATTTTTTATGGCACCCCAGGCTCATTATGTATGTATAGTAGGAGCGATTTTGAGATCTAAAGTGTGTTCACCAGCACTTTCATCAGGTACGGCTTACGCCAAAAGTATATAAGCGACAACCTCCAAAATTCACTTAGTCGAGAGTCCGTATTCACGCTATCTATGTCAAAAAAAATGGAGTGGTTTAGGTAAATATTACGCCTTTAAACGCCAAAAAGCCACTTTTTCTGAAAAGGGCGATAACTCGCAAATCATGTGTGCAATCGTACCTGGATCGGGCCTTCTATTCAACAATCTTGAGTCATTTAGAAACCCCAAATTTGAAATCGATCGGTTCAGTATTTTCGGAAAAATAGGCATCTGAACTGGGTTCACTTGCAATGTCAACTCAGGCTCGGTTTACATGAAAACTATAAGAGCGACCATTTTCTAGTAGTAACTCTGTTCAGAGTCCGTATTCATGCTATCTACTGCCAAAACATTGAGTGATTTAAATAAATATTACGCCTGTACACGAAAGACAACCAACTTGTCTCAAAAGGGCGATAACTCCCAAATCACTTAAGCAATCATCACACGCTTGAATCGTCTAATGTAACATTTTGATATATTTGGATACCCCAAATTTGAAGCCATTCGGTTGAGTATTTTCGAAGAAACGGGCCTGGACACAATTCACACACACACAGCCGCACACACGCACACACGCACACACATACGCACAGACGGCACTCACTGAGGAGGAGAAGCGCGTTCGGCGTCAGCATCGATGACGCATGTTTTCTTACGTCATTGTCAGAGTTACACTTGCAAAATCGTCTCTGCGGGAGATCGGCAGTGACGTGCGTTTGTACCACAGATGCTTGCCCATGAACGTGGAAAATTTAGCCCGTCCTATGATGTTGTTTCCAATACTATGGAAACAACATAAAAAGAAAGAACAAAACTCAAGCAATCTAAACAAACAAACAAACAAACAAACAAACAAACAAGCAAGGACAATCACCAAGCAAAGAGAGAGAAAGACAGAGAGAGAGAGAGAGAAAGCGAGCCTGAGTGTGTGTGTGTGTGTGTGTGTGTGTGTGTGTGTGTGTGTGTGTGTGTGTGTGTGTGTGTGTGTGTGTGTGTGTGTGTGTGTGTGTGATGACAACAATTATAATAAGTTTTATACGCTTAGACGGTTTTGTGCACCATCTACGATTCCAATGCAAACCATAAACACCATCATACCTCTCTCTCTCTCTACCTCTCTCTCTCTCTCACACACACACACACACACACACACACACACACACACACACACACACACACACACACACACACACACACACACACACTCTGAAATCAGTCGTGATCAGTGATGTACCTGCGTGCAAGATCAATCACGAATGCCGACACACAATTAGCAAACGAGCCGAGAAGGTGAATGCACTTCTGGTCATCGACGGTAGAGCCATTGGTCAACAATACAGCCTGGAGCTCTTGGCATCTCTGTCTGTCTGTCTGTCTGTCTGTCGTGGAAAAGGACGTTAAACCCCCATACACCCACCCACCCACCCACACTCTCTATCTCTCTCTGTGCTATTTTTCTATTCAAGGATTTAAATGTGTGTGATGTTGTACTTTAGAACTGTGTATTAGCAAGGACAGGTTTGAAACTTGTACCTGGGAGCCTATAGTATACGATTATATCTCTTCCTTGAACACACACACACACACACACACACACACACACACACACACACACACACGCACGCACACACGCACGCACACACGCACGCACGCACGCACGCACGCACGCACGCACGCACACACACACACACACACACACACACACACACACACACTGCATACGTTACTGATCCTCTTTGTCACCTGCTCAAGCTGCTTGTCATGGTCCATGAGTGTCATGAGTTTATCTTGAAATGAGAACACTATATAATAAACTCCAATTAACAATTACTGAATTAGTTCACTGAAAACAGCAGCAGAAAAAAAAAAGAAAGAAAGAAATTCCCATAGACCATAACCTTGCTTGGCATAGCATCAGGGAAGTCATATTTAACACTCATCGAGACGAACTTTTCCCCACACACAAGAGGCATACGACCTTCACCCTTCTTTTTTGACAATAACTAATTTACGGAAGAGTCTCCTGCCACGCTAAGCCTTTGACAAGCTGTCGAGTATAATGTAATAATTCCCAGGGGGTCTGAATTGCCCTAATTTCCCCCGCCTCCCACTCTCACCCCCTCCTTTCACAAAAATAAATAATTGTCAGAATGGATTTGAGCGGGTAAGACGGGACCGTCACAGACACGGTACAGCCAGCGTCAAATCTCTTTAGACCGGAGCCTACTCTTTATCTCCCCTTTGTGGGCCGGCACGAGTTGTCTTTCTTGGGGGAAACGGAAGTGACGGTGATTAGTACTCACGAGGTGACTGTCGACTGGAACATTCCCTACACGGCTCCTTAGGGAAGAGATAAGACCGGGTAGTATTGCCCCTTTGGGTGTTCAATGCTTGTTTATTGGGTTCACTCTTGTGTTATGTGTCTCGGGAGGTCTGGTTTAGCGGCACGCGAGCTTAAAGGTCTACAGTTACAGACTAGAAGCTCTAAACAGCATGGTAACAACCTGTAACAGTTACAACTCCACCCCGGTCAATTTTTAGCTGGGCAACTCCCGTCAAGACAACTCCCCGGACCACCTGGACAACTCTCATCAGAAAAAAAAAACAACTCCAGCCGGGACAATTCCCCGCGTCCTGCAACTCCCACCCGAAAAATACCCCCCGGACAATTTCTACCAGTCAATTCCCACAGAACAGCATCCATCCGGATCCGGACAACTATCATCCGGGCAACTCCCATCTAGACAATATCTACCCGATCAAATCCCATCGGACAACTCCCATTCGGACAGCATCCTCCCATCCACCCGCTCTGAACAATTCCCATACGGACAATTCGCACCCGGACAATTCCCATTTGGACAACATCCACCTAGACAACACCCACCCGGACAACTCACACCTGGACAAATCCCAGCCGAACAGTTCCTACCAGGACAATTCAGGCCAGATGTTTTTCCAGTTCCGGAGGCAGACGATTTTTTCCCTCGAATTAATCAATAAAATTCCAACGCACATGCCTGCAGGGCACTCACAGAGAGAGGGAAAAACTGGGTTTGTGATTGCTGACACTAAATATCGTGAACCTTAATAAACACTCCAGTCCAAATGATCCTCATGGGCCGACAAAAAAAGCAGCTTAAATGCCTCCGTTCGCCCTGAGAGACGTAATGCGTGTCCTCAGAGAAGCTTGAGCAGCTGACGAGAGTTGTACAGAGTAATTTCGTGTGCTCGAGGGAAGTGTTTGGAGGGGGAAATAAAACACTACGGTCCTATGTTGTCTGTTTGAATTAATTAATTAATTAATTAATTTATTTATTTATTTATTTATTTATAAAAATAATCACATTGATAGAGACGTTTTTATCCCAACTATTTTGGCTCAAAGCACCGCGAGCTAAATCCAGCACGCACGCTCACGTGAATCACACGCGTTCTCTCACACACTGGACATGAACACATTACAATCACGTGGTGCGAAGGGCCAGCTCAGCAATTTAAGTTTCGGAATTTTAGATTTGCATTTATTCTTGAAGTCTTTCCAACATTTCAATTTACACAGTACAGTCGCAGTAAAAGCACCTATTTTTAATTGTTTTGTTAATCCAGTTAATCTTTCAATATGTATATTACTCAAGTTCAGTGAAATGTACCATTGTTACATCCCCCGAACAGATTGGTCATGAACCCCCCCCCCCCAAAAAAAAAAAAAACACACACAAAAAAAACAACCCAAAACCACGTGTTGCAAACAATTTTCAAACTCAGCCCCGTCTCAGCTCTGCAACACCCGAACACCTTGAAAACCAAACCGCTAAACCACAACATAGTTTCACTACTGCCTCAGTTCAACATAATGGAAACTCCGAAACGTGCAAGCTCTGGATATGACCTTTGTGCGGAAGAAAAGCTGCTTGATATAGGCCTCTCCAAAGGAAGCATTTTTTAACCAATCAGAAAATTGGTCAAACTTCGCCTCTCAACGCCCCACAAGGCCCCACAAGGCACCAAAGGCCCAACAAGCTATCACATAGCCACATGGAAACTTCATGCTTCAGACAATTATGCTTCAGAAATCGATACAGACATGAGTAGAAATCTGCACCGCTTGTGGGCCCTAGCAACAGTAACTAGGGAGAAAGACAGATCTCCCAGAAAGGTCGATTCGAGTTACCTCACAGTGTCACCACCGCAAGAGGAAAGCCTTTAAATTATAATTCGGCCCATGGCGCCATCGTGGTTGCACAAAAAGCCAGGCTGATGATTCGAGGTCTGGCGTGGGAATGTGGAAAATTGCCATTTCTTTCCCCTGGTTTCTTCAGTTTGTCAGTGTTTCCTGCTTGCTAATGATCGGTGCTGGTTGTTTCAAAGCGAACGTTTAATTTTTGGTTTGAGTTATGTAATTCGTGAGTTCTACGTCCGTGACGTTTTGAAAATAATATTCTCTAAAAATTTCTGAAACATTTCTAAAGCAACGGGGGAGGAAGCCGGAGTACCCGGAGAGAACCCCTGACGATCGGCCCGAATGAACTGTGCCACATACGAGAAGGTAAAATTCTTTGCCCCGAGTGGGACTTGAACCCCTGACCTCTCGCTTCGGTAGCTAAGTCTTAGCCACTAGACCACCAACCGTCCCGTAAAATGTTGTGGCCATCCGCTGAGTAGAAGAAATCGGGCCGTTTGAATTTTCGCTCACACAGCCAGCAGGCGGCAGTGCGTTGCATTCAGAGTTCCATTCAGATAGACTGTTTCGAGCGGACACGCGCACTCATAAACGGAACCGCCACAAAAGAAAAAGTTGTCGTCTGCAAGGCCTGGTACTTCCAGTAGTAGACCTTGCAATACGCGCGTTCAAATGAATTCTGATTAAAATCAGTTTATAAATCTTTTCTCGATTTCGCGACTTATCCACTATACCACAACCAGTACCAAACAGAATTTCTCGTGTCTGGTTATCGTCTCCGTAGTGCTTACTGAATGAACTCCCTTCAGTGCAAGTCGTTTGTTCTCTCACTAGACGGCGCCAGCCTGCTTTGCGAGGGAGGGACACCTGATTGCATATTCATGAACTGACCGCCTGAAATCACCCTGAGGCAAAGCCGGTTGAAGCTGAAGGTTAAGATGTGGCCAATGCTGATATTGTTCTCCAGCTCTGTGGGAGCGACCTGACCATGTTAGTCGATTTTAGCGCCAAAGGAGGGCAGAAAAACAAAGCTGATTCAATTATTTTAAGGTATCCTGTCCAAACCCCGTAAGTTACAATCATGCAGGAGGGTGGGTGGGTGCTTAGGAATTACAATGATGCTATACTATACATTAATACTATCAGTTATCGTAAAGAAAGTTAAGTTAACAATTTAATAATATTATAGAGCTTATATGATTTTGTTCTCGTGGTATACCACGAAAGAAACCACTCGATGTTTCAGTTTTTTGCAAATATTGAAACACGAAAGAAACCACTCAATGTTTCAATATTTGCAAAAAATTGAAACATCGAGTGGTTTCTTTCGTGGTATACCACGAGAACAAATCATGTGAGCTGGAAGAATCCAGAAACGTATTATTGAACGAGACGCAAGCTGAGTACGATCGAGAATTCCAGGTCGGATGACGAAACAAATGACGTCAAAATTATGCTGACATGGAACACGAGTCCTTTTAGTCGTCTGGGGCTAGAGATCCGGAGAGCGTAAAGACGTACGTCGGAGATAAGCTCGACTAAGCTGAGACTAAATGATTAGTACAAGATACACAAGCGAAGACTAAGGCGAGTTTACGACTGATTTAGGGACTAAAGGTTGATGCGGGCTAATGATAGTCCCGGCGTAATCAGTTTGAGACTAGAGCTAAGCCTCAGACTAGTGTGCATTTTGTTTCATGGATCTGGCTCAAACCATACTCCTGCTTGCAGTATCAGAGATATTGGCCGGACGATAACTGTCAGTGATATCGTACGCTGTTTGCGCCATAGGTGCAAAGGCCTAAGTGTCGTGAATTGGATAGACATCTAGGCCCTTTTAACATTGGATGGTAAAGATTTCGAAGATTTCACTATCTACAGGTGAGTCATTAGCCAATCAGGTGTCGGGATTTCTCTGAAGTTTGCAATACATATACATGTACTTACGATCCATAATATGTTACAGTCCTCAAAGATTAACTCTCTGTAAAAGGAGTAAATATCATTAAAATCTTGTTGTTGTTGTTGTCGTTGTCGAGGTTTTCAGAAAACAAAGTTATTAGCGTGAGGTTTTCACCTCCGTTTGGAAAATTCAAGGGAATCTCTTGTTTCAGCACTCTCTACAAGAATGGCTCTTCCCTGAACGCCTAAATTGGCTGTTTTACACTGCTTCAGAAACAGGAAAACACCAGCCTCTGAATGATTATGCAAATGCGTGTTTTAATTATTCCGGTACAGGTCTAGACAGGTTTTAAAATACTCCGCCTCCTGTAAGCTGGCGAGACGAAGAGGACGAGGAGGAGGAGAAAAGAAAAAGTCCGGTAACTCTAACGCCCCTACCCCTCCCCTCCCCCCCCCCCCCCCCCCCCCTACGTATTTGCTCAGCTTGTGTCCAAAACAGGAAAAGGAGGGAGGAAAGCCTATCTAAGTTGCGTAGTTATCGACCCTTGCTGGAGTAATTCCCCTTCTTAGTGTCCACAGAAGTCCACGGGGTTTTTCAAATCGCGATCGGCCGGCGGTCTTTCAAAACTAGCGATTATGCCACTCACCAGGATCGCGTATCCGACCGCAGTTTAATCCCTATTTATAGAGAACGTATTTGGAACAGAGATGAAGTACTTATTTGACCGGAGATTGCCTCGTACGAAACGGTAATGCATGTCGGGAAACTTAGGCTCATTTCAGGAGGAGTCGGGGGTTTCCGGTGGAATCAAATACGCGTTTCAGCGGTATGTTTGAACTAAAACAAACATGAAGACACGAATGCAGAAATGGAAAAAAAAAAGAGAGAAGAAAATCTGACCGGGTCTGACGCACGAAACGAGGCTGGGTTCGTCTGACCAGTGTATCGCTCTAGTCTTTTAGTCTTAGCATTGTCAAGCTAGGCTCGGGCATAAGTGTTAGTCTCTCTTCACGCGTAAAGCCACTGGTGTTAGTGGCACCGGCGGTAGTGGGGAAAGATAGGGAGAGGGGTGTGTGTACGGAAGGAGGTAAGGGGATGGGGGGAGCTTGGAGGGGGTGGTGCGCGCGCGCGCGCGCGCGCGCGCGTGTGTGTGTGTGTGTGTGTGTGTGTGTGTGTGTGTGTGTGTGTGTGTGTGTGTGTGTGTGTGTGTGTGTGCGCGCGCGCGCTTTAAGCACAGCGACTCTTTGGTACTTGGAGAACAGCACTCTTTAAAAACTGTGGTGTAGTAGTCGTAGTAGTAGTAGTACACTGAGGGGCGAAAGTTAAGGGCCGGAAGAAGAATTACCTCTCAAAAACAAACAACTCAACACAACACCTTCATCTCAAAGAATCTTTTAATACAACATCTTAGCTTTCAAATCATGTAAACAAAATCAATAACAACGGAATTCCATTCGCGCAGCAAGCGTCCAAAGTACCCAACCCCCCATTTCAAAAGTTGCAAGGAACGTCGTTCGGCTTATCAAAGTTCAATAACTGGTGTGACCACCCCGGGCAGCAAGGCATTCGCCAATTCTTGATCGCATGGAATGGACGTGGTTCTGGAGCACCTGTTGAGGGATTGCCATCCACTCCTGCTGCAGGAACCGGAAGAGTTGGGCACCATCAACAGGTTGGGGGTGATTGTCCATGACCCGGCGCTCAAGAATGTCCCACAGATGTTTTATGGGCGCCAGATCGGGAGATCGGGCAGGCCAATCCAATCGCACAACCTGCTGATGCTGCATCTCATCCCTGACCACCCTGGCGCGGTGAGGCGTCGCATTGTCCTCTTGTAGAGTTGCTCCTGGACCCATGGCACGCAGGGTAGGGATGATTCGAGGCCTCAGGATTTCATCTCTGTAGATTATTCCGGTTAGGTTGCCCCTAATTTGGTACAGGGGGGTTCTCCCTCCCTCGTCAGTGGAAGCCAGCCCAGACCATGACTGATACCCCGCCGTAGCGATCGTGCTCCTGGACGCAGGCGTCTATGAATCTCTCGCCTGGTCGTCTCCAGACACGTTTGCGGCCATCACAGTGCGACAGAGTGAAGCGAGATTCGTCTGGGAAGAGTACCATGCCCCACTGATGTCGATTCCAACGCTGATGGTTGCGGCAGAACGCCATGCGGGCACGGCGATGACGTGGCGTAAGGGGCAGACGGACGACAGCTTTCCTTGAGTGCAGGTTCACAGCATGCAAACGGCGGCTCACAGTCCTGCGGCTTACAGTGACGTTAGCAGCGGCTCTGAGGTTGCCGATCAGCGCCCTGCAGGTGATGGTGCGGTTGCGGATGGTGCGGAGCTGGAGGTACCGATCATCGTGTCGATTGGTGCATCTCGGACGTCCAGACCGAGGACGCTCATCAGCACTTCCAGTGGTCTGGAAGCGGGCCTGGAGCCGTTGAATGACAGAGTGACTCACTCTTAGCCGTCTGGAGACTTCACGGCCGGAAACGCCGCCCTGGAGCCATCCCAGCGCCCTTCCGCGATCCAGTGTTGAGAATTTCGTTCTTGGAGGCAAGGTTATTGAGAGCCCCAGTGCCCGCCCCTAAATACCCATTCGAGTGCAACTTTTGGTGAGCAGTTTCCAGTATAGCCATGGCCTTCACGTGCAACAAACCAGAAATCTGCAGCAATACTTCTGCCCCAGATAAAGCTGACGAGGCACAGTGAAAATCTCGTCATTTTACAACATTTTCACTGCCTCTGAAAACAATGTTGCTGAACAGCAATGCTTGCAAAACAGGGTCAGGCACGTGGACCGGTGTGTAAGGTTGCAAAAAACCCAAGCTTGACATTTTTTTCATCATTTTGTATTGGCGTAAAAAATAAATACGTAAAATATGCAGATTTCTGAGGCCGGCCCTTAACTTTTGCCCTGCAGTATAGTAGTGGTAGTAGTAGTATTTTGGATTTTCCTCCTTGTCCCGTCTTTGATGAGAGCGTTGGACTTCTGATGCTCGGGTCGTGAGTTCGTATCCCGGCTGGGGCCAAATATTTGTGCTGGCTTTTTCATCGCTGCCCCGTCTTTGATATCACCCGTATGAGGTGGAAAAGGACGATAAACCCCCAAACACCCACCCACCCACCCATCTACCCACCCACCCCGTCTTTGATGTCACCCCGGGCCTAGACACTAGAAAGAAAACTCAAACCCCAAGCAACCACACACCCACCCACAG
Source organism: Batillaria attramentaria (assembly GCA_018292915.2). Lineage (NCBI taxonomy): Eukaryota > Metazoa > Mollusca > Gastropoda > Batillariidae > Batillaria > Batillaria attramentaria. The sequence continues at coordinate 102,670 of JACVVK020000700.1, read as the reverse complement.
CTGCAAGCAACAAAGTGAAGACATCAGAAACCTCCTTCTTCTATTTGCTCTCTAACATGCGGATTTTCGCTGCCCGCGAGGCTAATAATGATAGAAATTTTTAAAAAAAACAAAACCTACAGCTGTCAGCTTCATTTTGAAATTCAAATTGAAAAATCATCACACTTTCATGCTTCTTCCGGACACCACACCCTTACCCTCCCAGTTCATTTACAAAACCAACAAAAGTGTCGGCTCTGAAATGGTAAGAAAACAACGCACTTGTTCAAAACACAGTTGTTTTTTTTACAGAAAGTAACCTTTTCCGTACAAGAAAAAAAGGAAATAAAAGGGGGGGGGGGAGATGTCGTTCTAACAGGACTAAAGTTTCCCAGAGGACATTGTTTCAGCTGTCCTCGTGTCAGCCGTCAACGAGTCTGTGCGTGATATTTTTTTTAAACTACTTTATTGTCCCTTTCGGGAAATTCGGGCTGCTTCCCCCGAGGGAAGCGCGTCGCCGCGGTGCAGCGCCACCCAATACCTATCCTATTTTTTTTTTTCAATTTTGCTGGGGGAGGAAAACCGGATCACCCGGAGAGAAACCCCCGATGAGCAGCCCGGTAGCCAGAAAAAAAAAACCGGTATCAAATATCACAAGCTCGACCTGGGCTCGAACCCACGCTTCATCGTAAAGACATTGGTGACGGCCGTTCGGTAACGCAGCGGCTAAATCCGACGCGCTACCTATTAGACCACCGCTCACCCCATGCCACGGGCCACAGCTTGCCCTTCCCCTAAAGTTAAACGCGGGAGTTCAAGCGTGCACAGATGATGATGATAATGATGATGTGCGTGCTTGCGTGCGTGCGTGTGTGTGTGTGTGTGTGCGTGTGTGTGTGTGTGTGTGTGTGTGTGTGTGTGTGTGCGCGCGCAAATGTGATTTTGACTTTTGCAAAAGAAAATCCTGCGCAATTTCTGCGCACCAGTGATTCGAACCCCAGTGCCTCAAGATCCGTAGCGGACGGCCTAACCACTATGCCAGATCTCTTGTCCTTGTGTACCTTTACCCACCAGGGCCCGTAGGTACAATTCGAGGTTACTTTAACCCACGGCTACGGGCCTAACCCGGACTAGGACAAAAGAAACCAAGAAACAAATTATATGAAAAGGGGGCGAAGAAAGGAAGAAATAAATCCTTCTATAACGGCTTAGGCATCTTGCTGGAATGGACCTGCTTCATGATTTAAAACAACAACAAGAAAAAAACCAACAAAAATTTAACCCTAGAGCTAGTTTAGTTCGAGGCTAGACTCTAGCCCGGGGCTAAAATCCCTAACCTCGACTTCTACATGCGGAGCCAGGACTGGTATTCATGAGGCAAGTTTAGCTAGGATAAACGCGTTTAGATCGAAACGGGCGTTGAACAATAGTTTTTTTTTTTCCCATTCTCGTACGCCCGTGTAGATTTAAACGCGTTTTTCCTAGCTGAACGCTGTTCACGCATACCAGGCCAGGTCAAATCCCCTGTTACGGCCATTACTCAGACAAACACCCCGGGACAGTTCCAGGCGGACTAGGACATGTGACGCCGTTGTCTGTGGTTTAGCGTCACTGTTTCTCTACCCCGATCTATGTCATCCGTCCATTACAGTGTTTTCCCTACGGGAGGGCCCGGCAATGTGGATTATCACACGTCTCGCGGAGGCTGGCCCGGTACTCTGGATACTAAATACTTTGTTGCACTGTGATCAAGAGACCAGACGAGGTTTCTTGTGGCAGGAGAGGATTTTAGTACCGCGGATTATGGCGAAGCTAGCAGAAAATTGAACCAGGAAAAACAACGGGATTACTTTGGCTCGATTTGGTTGGGAAAATCCCGGTACGTTGCATATCTCATGCACATGTAAACGTTTGTAGTATGTGTGTATGCATGCTGGTTTCAGCTTGTGCCCACATGAATTTACGTAAACAGGTTGCCATTTGCGTATGTATGTATGTATGTATAAAATCTATGTTCTGGCATTTCGTCACTTTGATGGCACCCTTCCACCATACCTTTCGGCTTCACTCGTCACCTATCAACCGTCGCGAACCCTCCGGTCGTCGTCCGAGAGGCTTCTCAAATTTGCCAACTTGAAATATTTTGACGAGCGCGCTTTCAGTTTTGTCGCTCCAACCTTTTGGAATGCTCTGAAACTGAGAAATGTGCCCAAGCTGTCTTTTTTCGAGGAGCAATCTTTATTTTATTTTATTATTATTATTTTTTTTTTTTTTTTTTTTTTTTGGCCAAGCCCTTCCTTCTTTATTCTTTTTCCTTTATAATAATTGTACAGGCGCTTTACCCAAATTCACGAATCGGCTCAAAGCGCCGCGAACTGAACCCGACACGCACGCTCACGTGAATCACACGCATTCTGTCACACACTGGACGTAAACACATTACAATCACGTGGTGCCAAGGGTCAGCTCAGCTATTGAAATTTCGGAATTTAGAATTGCATTTATTTTTCAAATTCGGTGGGCTGAACATTTCCAAAGCAGAGGAAGCAGAGGCAGTACCCGGAGAGAACCCCCGACGATCGGTCCGAATGAACGGTGCCACATACGAGAAGGAAAAATTCTTTGCCCCGAGTGGGGCTCGAACCGCTGGCCTTTCGCATTGGTGACAAGTCTCTTAACCACTAGACCACCGACCGCCCCTTCCAGTAATTTCCTCAGCCGCGAATTAGTCTTTGTTGTTTCAGCGGCGTAAATCCACAAGTAACTAACTCCAGTAATTTCCTGTTTAACTAGTCAGTTTCACCAGTGTATGTCTGTCCATCGTTGTAAAATGTGCGTGAATGTCAGTGAGTGATCGGGGCACTGACTTTTTTTTTCTCTAAAAAAAAATTCGCCCTACAAATACCATTTGTTATTATTATTATTATCATTATTATTTCTGTAATACCATGTATCTTTGTAAAATAAAATCCAAAAACAAGAGTTTTAAAAAAAAGCAATCCATCAACCAACCACTGAACTGCATGCAAAACACGTCTGGACTCTCTTGCAGCACCAGCATATATACCTACGTGACCACAATGCAATTTTCTGGCCCGATGCATGTCGGGAAGTGGTTGCCGTGTACTACGACCCGTACCGGAGCCAGTAGGCCTATATACCTGTGATTACCGAAAATAGACGTCAGGTACATCAAAGCACAAAGCCATCACGTGACTTCCTCCCATCTGATGCAGCGTATGTCTTTGTGGAAACTGTAGTTAGCAGTTACCGGGGTCTGTCCGAAGCACTGGAAGTAGCACGCTAGCCTTGCCTTTATAGTAGTGTCCAGTTTCTAGTGTGTGTAGAATTTAAAGGCCCCATTTACTGGGCCTTACTTTGCCCAGTTTCAGCATCAACAAAAGTTCGGCTGCTAGTGCTAGCTGCTAGATTTTTGTTTTGGTTCTTTGTACGATAGTTTAGCTGGTACTCTTTCGAAAAGACATTATGTTTGGTTAGAAATCACCAAGACGACTGGCGGTGGTTGTGGTGGTGGTGGTGGTGGGGGGGGGGGGGGTGGCAAAGGATAAGAACACGTCTTAGATGTCAGTGCAGCGCTTGAAATGGCGTTCTGTCATTTTAAACAAGTCCTAGAGCGCTATGTTTTTCCCCAGGAGTGTTCGTCGCTTCGAACATAAAATCAGAAAAAAACACCTACCTCAATTTATTAAAAACATTTTTTCAAAATAATCGAAACACACACATTTACCGTTCAACGCTCTGCTTGATGTTGCTTAGGTGAAGATACAGAAAGCATAGATTTTGGTTTTCGTGTTTAAAAAAAAACAAACAAAAAACTGTCGCGTGAAATGAAGCCTTTCGAAAGAGAAATGCCAGGAATTGGTACCTGAGGAGGATTGTTTTTGCACGCTAACTAGTTGAGTGTCATCTAATCTACCATTCGATGAATGTTACTTCGCTGACAAACTAACCATGAGCTCCTCACCATTACTATTCTGCACCCCTGTTTCCACTCCTGTTTCGGGGAGCCAGGGCGGCCGCATGGTAGAGCGTTGGACTTCTAATGCTCGGGTCGTGAGTTCGTATCCGCCTGGGGCCAAATATTTGTGCTGGCGTTTTCATCGTTGCCCCGTTGATATCACCCGTATGTGGTGGAAAAGGACGTTAAACCCCCAAACACCCACCCACCCTCCACTCCTGTTTCCACATTGCCATTCAAGGGGTGGGTGTTTCGGGGTTTAACGTCCTTTTCCGCCACATACGGGTGATATCCAAGACGGGGCAACGATGAAAAAGCCAGCAAAATTATTTGGCCCCAGCCGGGATACGAACTCACGACCCGAGCATTAGAAGTCCAATGCTCTACAATTCGGCCACCCCGGCTCCCCACCTTGCCATTCAAATATTACACGGCATTACATCAAAGATTATGGTGCGTATAGTCTTTGACTACATCTCTTTCTTGCCAGATGACCCCTCACAAGCCTCGCTATCACCAGCATTCCACCTGCGCCATCGGCTACACAGCACAAAAGAAAATTTCAAAGAAAATGCCACATATTCTATAACTTAACGCTGCGCAGGGCACCCTAGAAATGCTTTAAATTTCACCAAAAACATCGCAAAAAGATCCAGCAGCCTAAGACTCATGTGTAGGGTAAATTTAAACAAATTCCAATATTCCACGTTTTTGCACTGCTAGCAACGAGCACCTACCTCCTCATTCCTCTGTCGACTGCTAGCTCTTGTGCCAGCCACGCATGAATACAAACAGTCCACATTAAAGGCAGGCTTTCCCCCTGTTTTGACCATAACCAGGCATGAAACTAATTTACAAAGCCAACAGACGGCCCCACATTGCCATTTTTTTTTTTTTTTTTTTTTACTCTGCACACAAATTTTAAAAGGGGAAACAATTCTGTACTATATTCAGCGGAATTGCAACGACATGCCGCGGAAAGCTGTCAGTGACGTGTAACCTGTGAATCGAGCGAAATGGAACCAAAGCGTCCATCTTGGCTGGTCTCGGCATTAGATCCCGCTAAGTTTTGAATGATTTTTGGATAGGTGCAGACTTCTAAGGACCTTTTCATTTCGCTCGGGCCATTTTGGATTTGTTCTGTATCGGTCGTGTGTGGGCTGCATCACACTTGACTGTAGTATGTATGTATGTATGTATGTATGTATGTATGTATGTATGTATGTATGTATGCATGTATGTAAGTATGTGTGTGTGTGTGTGTGTGTATGTATGTATGTATGTATGTATGTATGTATGTATGTATGTATGTATGTATGTATGTATGTATGCATGCATGCATGTGTGTATGTATGTATGTATGTGTGTGTGTGTGTGTGTGTGTGTGTATGTATGTATGTATGTATGTGTGTGTGTGTGTGTGTGTGTGTGTGTGTGTGTGTGTGTGTGTGTGTGTGTGTGTGTGTGTGTGTGTGTGTGTGTGTGTGTGTATGTATGTATGTATGTACGCCTGAGTCCTGTAAAACTTGTGTGCGAGCGATCATGATGTATGTTGGCCGGTGTGGTGAGCTTGATGTATATGTTAATTTCTCGTGTCATGTACCCCCAACGGGGTTTTGAAATAAACTTGACTTCACTTGAGACACGTTCCAGGCACTTTGTTGGACACTTTCTGACCATATATTGGCGCTTGAATGTTTAGGCATGGTTGCTTCGCCGTGTTGCTGCAGCAAATACGATGTTCATACCCAGAACCAGCTAAAAACAACAACAACAACAACAAAAACAACAAAAAACAACACACACACCCCAAAAACAAACAAACAAACAAACAAACAAAAAACCCAACAACCAACAACAACCACAACAAAACAGCGAAACTGCTCGAACGAAACGTTTTTGTTCTTGTTTTCCGGATAGTGGCTTGTATGAATAAGGATGTGCCTGTCTTACAAGCTGTCCTGCTGATCTAAATGAAAGATCTGGAAAACTAATCAGGAAACCTCTTTCGGGCATGATAATGAAGGGATAAAGAGATTTGCAGGAAATACAACGGAAACTGACAGAGACAGGAAGTCAACGACACAAAGATGTAGATCGGTGGAGGAAACGTCGTATGAAAAGGAAGGACACAAAAAGAAGAAAATGAGAAGAAGAAGAAGGAAAAGAAGAAGAAGAAAGAAGAGGCAGAGAGAGAGAGAGAGAGAGAGAGAGAGAGAGAGAGAGAGAGAGCCTTTATTTTCCAAGGATGAGATAATAGACGCACATGTCTCTCTTACTATCTGGCCTTGCGAGAGAAAGAGAGACGGACGGAGACAGAGACAGAGAGACATCCAGAGAGAGAAAGAGAGAGAGAGAGAGAGAGAGAGAGAGAGAGAGAGAGAGAGAGAATGACTAACTGACACTTTATTTTCATATGATGAGAAAATAATCGCACACATCTCTCTTACTATCTGTCCTTGCGGGAGAGAGACGGAGACAGAGACAGAGAGAGATATACAGAGACAGACAGACAGACAGACAGAGACAGAGAAACAGACAGACAGACACAGACACAGCCAGAGACTTATCTATAAACTGGAAGGTAGGAGGAGACTCGGTATGCAAAAGAGGTGCGGCAAAAAGAAGAAAAATGAGAAGAAGACAGTCCTGCAGCAGACAGTGGTCGACAGCAGTTGAAAAATCTCCGTATTGTGTGGACAACGCTAGACTTTAATTAATATCGATTGGTCCCGTACAGTTGAAGTTATTGAGCCGCAAGGAACCGTGTCCTGATGAGATTGGCCAGGCACCGAGGCGCGGGACATGTGGGCCAAAGCAGGCGTGGCCCAACTCTCCCGGACCGCGAAATTTCTTTTTGCAACTGATTTCTGACCCCTCCCCCCCCCCACACACACACCCTCAACCCACGCACCCCCAATTAGTAATCAGAGTACACGGCGCTTGGTACATGACCCCAGACGCGTCCCCCAAGTGTTAAAGTTTGCGTTTGTGCGCAAACGGAAAGGGGAGCGTGCATAGCCGACCGGTAGAGCGTTGGACTCTCAATGCTCGGGTCGTGAGTTCGAGTCCCGGCTGGGGCCAAATATTTATGCTGGCCTTTTTTTTTTCTCATTGCCCCGTCTTTGATACCACCTTTACGTGGTCGGTGGAAAAGGACGTTAATCTCCCAAACACCCACCCACCCACCCACTCAAACGGAATATGCTACTTAGAGATTGCCGGTGGGCAGTTCGGCCATGATATGATTATGCCCATAGGTCATGATTGACGATGCAGCAAAAGATCCAGACATTTCTGAACACCTGTCTGAGGCGCATCTTCAACATCTGTTGGCCAGAGAAGATCCGGAACGAAGAGCTGTGGGAGCGAGCGGGGCAGGAACCAGTGGCCCAGCAGATCCTGCGAAGGAAGTGGGGCTGGATTGGACACACCCTCAGGAAGCCAGCATCCAGCACCACACGCCAGGCCATGACATGGAACCCGCAGGGGAAAAGGAAGAGAGGCCGGCCTCGCAACAGCTGGTGGCGGGACACTGAGGCAGAGCTATATAAGCAGGGGACCAACTGGACTGGAGTGGCAAGAATAGCCCAGAATAGAGTGCGATGGCGAAGGGTTGTCGATGGCCTATGCTCCACTTGGAGCCAGGGGCCTAAGTAAGTAAGTAATAGGTCATGATTATAGTAACCGAGCAGCAACTGCTATCGGAATGACGGGCAAACCGACGGCCGTTAACACAGCAAATTAAACCATCTAATCCTAACGCTAACCCCTAGCACTAACCCTAACCCTACCGCGTTTCTTTGCGATAACTCTGAGGAGCCCAAGCCGACCCCCCCCCCACCCCTGCCCACTACATGATAAGAATGCTTAAAAAGAACAAGCCTCTTCACACCGGTAGGAGCCCCTGGTGACCAGACGATTTCAAATAAAATTGCGAATTTTGGATGGGCTTTTAAGAGTCAAACCGCTTTTTACTAGTCTTCTGTCAAACTTTTAAAGTGTGGCCTGGAACACAAGTTGGCATACGTGTTTATAGCCAAGCATTGACAAAACTATCGAAAACTCAGCGTACCCTTGATATTTTGATTCACATCTGCTCCGGCCGCCATAACATTGGTCCTGTCCACCTACCATAGTGCCTCGGTGACAGAATCTACGTGCAAGAAGAAAATTCGCGAGTCGGACCTGTGACTGAGGGGGTCGTGGACCAGATACGTGCTGAACTAGGTCGGTAGGTGGGGGAAGAGGGGTGGGGGCGGGGTGGGGGTGGTGGTGAGGGGGGGATAAGGGAGCGGGGGGGGGGGGGGGGGCTTTTGCGTTTGACGCCCTTTGTCCAGTAGGAAATTGGCTTCAAAGTGGAGTTTAAAATGTGCAAATTGACTTTGGCACGGACTTTCCGATCGTGACCTTTCGATTTCTTTCTTTCTTTCTTTCATCCTTTCTTTTCCCCTTTCGTTCTGTTGCTGATGTTTCTTTTATCGTTGGTGTTATTGTCGTTGTTGCTGCTAACTATGTTTGTTCCCATTTCTAGTTTGTCATTTTTGTTGTTGTTGAAAAGACAGAACAATTAATGACTGTGCCAAAACGCCGATGAGTTTAAATGAAAATTAAATATTAAAACATTTCGTACCGCGCTCGAGAATTCCACGTTTTTGACGTTTTTTCGGTTCTGGCCCTGTATGCGAAAATCAGGCAAGAGTAACGGTTCCTTGACGGCTCTCACTGCAGCAAACCATCGACGTACGTCTGTGCAGCAAACACGAGTATAATCAATTCAAAGTGCAACACTCCCACTAAGCCAACTTTAAATCCATAAATTAATTATGACTTTTGTCAGTGAGGCCAAGAGTAAAGATCAATGCAAACAAACAACTTGATTACAAGAAAACAAACCTGGCGGTGCCCGTAAACAAAATGATTGCACATGTAGTACGGGGGGAGGGGGTGAAGGCGGAGGGAAGGGGAGGGGAGTGGGGAGAGAGAGAGAGAGAGAGAGAGAGAGAGAGAGAGAGAGATGAAATGAAACTAAACAAACAAAATTTTCTTTTAACTACAACACCTCTTCCTCCAAAAACAAACAAACAAAAACCAGCCCCCCCCCCTCCCCCGCCCCCACCCCCCCAAAAAAAAACAAACAAACAAACAACAAACAAACAACAAAACAACAAAACAACCACCACCACTACCACCACCACCACCCCCCCCCCACAAAAAAAAAAAGTAAAAAAAACCACACCAAAAACAAACAAAAAAAAACCCACCAAAACAACAACAACAACAACAACAACAACAACACACACACACACACACCACACACACACACACACACACACACACACAATGAAATGAAACTTTTTCACAAGGACAAAGAAAGGTGTGTCTTTCATCTCGTCCATGCAAAAACTACAACAATGCCGCTATGCATACGCCAGAAACAGACAGACAGACAGAGAACACCAAACAAACATCCTTCGGCTGAAACGTGACACGCATGCGCCATGCAGCCACATTTCTGCAGCTTCTATTGAGGCGTTTACAGACCCTTAAGAAAGCTGTAAAAGTAAAAGAATAATACATTTCTGCAGCTTCTATTGAGGCGTTTACAGACCCTTAAGAAAGCTGTAAAAGTAAAAGAATAATACATTTCTGCAGCTTCTATTGAGGCGTTTACAGACCCTTAAGAAAGCTGTAAAAGTAAAAGAATAATACATTTCTGCAGCTTCTATTGAGGCGTTTACAGACCCTTAAGAAAGCCGTAAAAGTAAAAGAATAATAAAAACAACTTCAAATTGAATTCGGCTTGGAGTGACAACGAATAGAGGCTAATGCCGAGAAAAAATACCTCGGTAATCAGACAAAAGAAAGATGAGCTGTGTTGCCCCGGGTAAAGTAGAAAGTTTAAAGAACTTATGTTACGAAAACGAAAAACAAAAATGGAGAGGCTAAATCAACGGATCTCTCTCTCTCTCTCTCTCTCTCTCTCTCTCTCTCTCTCTCTCTCTATCGTTGGAGAGTTTTCGTGTGTGTGTGTGTGTGTGTGTGTGTGTGTGTGTGTGTGTGTGTGTGTGTGTGTGTGTGTGTGTGTGTGTGTGTGTGTGTGTGTGTGTGTGTGTGCTTTTGCAAATTGGGCGCATTATCTCTCAAAAAGTGTGGATCGATATGCACTTTCCTTTTGGAAGCATTTTATCACTTTCTGAATATTCCTAATCTCTTGTGGCCGCTATAAGCGCCTTTCCGGCTCCATGTTCCATTCTGGTTATTTAACGTTTAGAAAGCATTCATTATGAATTCACGATGAATTATTCGGGAAAGTTCCAGATGGAACTCCATGTCATTCAATACTGGCCTATATTATCATTCAGCTGTATGTGATGCAATTATGATTTACTTGTCTGCTGTTTAATTAATAAATAAGGTTGCTTAACCAAAAAATATTTTAATATCTGCACCAGCAAAAGGGATCCTTTCGTCCTCTTGATATTTTACAACATGCCGAAGCCCAAAATGCAGGAACATGCTACGAACGAGATAAGCAGCAAAACTAACTACTGATTTCCATATACAATTTATACAAGACATTGAGAAGCTTCTCAAAATTTCTAAGAGAAATTTGACTTTTTTTTTTTCTTTTTTTTTTTTTGGCGAACGCGGTGTCCGGTTTTCCACCCCAACAGTCTGGAACTCTTTGCCTGCTAGCGTGAGACAGCAACCTACTCTGTCCTATTTTTAAGTCAGGGCTTACACCTCATCTGTTTCAATTTGCCTTCTGTTGATGCATGTGACTGTGGTGGCAGGTGTGTTAAGCCGGCTCTTAACTGGGCACTGCGGAGCGCCACAGTGCTGTCCACAGTTGTGACACAGTTGTGATTTTCGGGGGTTTAATAATAATAATGAGCATTGTATAGGCGCTTTACCCAATTTCTTGAATCGGCTCAAAGCGCCGCGAACTGAACCCAACACGCACGCTCACGTGAATCACACGCATTCTCTCACACACTGGACATAAACACATTACAATCACGTGGTGCGAAGGGTCAGCTCAGCTATTTAAATTTCGGAATTTAGAATTGCATTTATTTTTGAAATTTGGTGGGCTGAACATTTCCAAAGCATCATCACAGCAACCTCTGGATTTCAAATAGCCACAACTGTGACTGTGGTTTCCACAACAGCTTCTGATTGGCTGTACTACGTCACTCGGCGCGCAAACATGGCGGACAGTGCATGTTCAATCGGTTAGTCAACGAGCACAGCTGTGTTCAGTTTTGTAGTTAGTAGACACACCGAGCGCAACGACTGTGATATGCACATGTGTGTCTCGCGCGCTGTGCCCAGTTAAGAGCAGGCTTAAGGATGTGCTCTCTCTGCTTGTGTGAGTGATGTGTGAATGCGCAATGAGTTAATGCCCCTTAAAGAATTGCGCTGTATAAATGTAGTTTAGTAGTAGTAGTAGTAGTAGTAGTAGCAGTAGTCACCATCATTATGTCGTGTTCGGATGTATCATGACTGTGTGTATGTGAAGGGACATGTGATTATTTAATGTGTATGTAATGTGACATTCGTTTCTTGTGTATGTATGTATGTATGTATGTATGTATGTATGTATGTATGTATGTATGTATGTATGTAATGCCACTCTGCTGTTGTAAGGCACCCGGAGCTCTAGCTGGAGGTTGGGAGCCAGACAAATCCTCAGTAGTAGTAGTAGTAGTAGTAGTATGTTTGGTCAAGAAGATAAACAGAGGCGAGAAAATATCTTCCCTACGAGATGAAAACAAAAAAACAAACAAATAATAATTTTTAAAAAAACTTACAGTCACCAACATATCGGTACTGTACATCGCAGTGTTGAGGAATCTGGATAAAAGGAAACAGTGAATGGACTCAGTTGCTTTAATGTTTTTTTGTTGTTGTTGTTGGTTGTTGGTTTTTTGTTTGTTTGTTTGTTTGTTTGTTTTTTTAAACGCGCTTTCGTTTTAATTGGAGAGCGTGTCTAGAACGACCTAACTACGCAATCTGCAGGTATATTCAGTCTGTATATATATGCAGTGGTGAGATGTGTGTGTGTGTGTGTGTGTGTGTGTGTGTGTGTGTGTGTGTGTGTGTGTGTGTGTGTGTGTGTGTGTGTGTGTGTGTGTGTGTGTGTGTGTGTGTTAGCGCAGTGAGTCCATACCTGTGAGAGCCTGTGCCTTATAAGCACTATGTGTTATTATTATCATTATCTTGTAGAGGTATTTAGTACCGTGTTCAGAAGATTTATTCAGGAAGATAAGATAAGATAAACTTTATTCAACCCTCGGTGGGGAACTCGGCGGAAAATCTGCTATATATGGCGCTCTACCATTCCCTTCATTGTATAACACCCCGCAAAAAGAAACGAAAGAGCAGGATAAAACTACTGCTAACACACTTACCGATGTGGAGGTATTTGAGGAGGGCCCACAGCGCTGTCAGACAGTAAGTGGATGGCCACAGCATTGCGGCAGCAGGATGGTTGTCAGCTGGCATCAGAAAACATCCCACACCCTCACATCCACCAGACACTCCCGTACAGCAGTCCTCCTCCACGATTCCCTGGCCACAATTCCCGGGAACTATTCCAAGAAGTCTCCAGGTAACGCAGAAGAAGAATTCCGGCAAAACAAAGTCCCTGGCTTGTCCGCAGAATGGATCTGCCACCTCCTACACGTTTAGCATTTACTGACTGGAAAAAAAAAATGCTGTTTATGAATTCTTCGTACTTCTAGCCACAAACTGTTCTTGGCTTGTACCACCTCTGAAATTATACGATTTCTTGGTGTTTTTGCCACAATCCCCGGTTTCAGTTCAGTTCTTGGCTTGTCCACAGACTAGACCTGCCCAACCTGTGGCAGTTTAGAGTCTACAACTTCTTTAGTTTTCTAATGTCTTGTTCCTCCAACTATATGTAGCGACTGCCACTTCAGAAAAAAAGATTTCTTGGTTATTCCACACAATAGACTGATTATTTCTGTCTCACCGGTTTTGATAGTCTCCCAGTTCCTTGTTCGTCTCGCAATAATTCAATTCAAACAAATTTCAAGTGTTCTTGCGGTATTCACTCTCACAGTGTAGCTCTGCAGACTTCTCGAAACAGACTTGAAAGGGAAAAATACGGTTTCAATAGAATCCTAACTCTTTACTCTTCTGGTTATGATTCCCTGGTACAATGTCGAAAGAATCCAAGCGTTCTTGGTTTGTCTACGGTGTAGACCCTTTTAGTTAAGTGTCCTCTCCTTTTAAGTTAAGTGTCTCTCGAAAGTTTCGAAAGTTACCGAATTCATTTTCCGGTACAATTCCAGAAGATTTCACGTGTGATTGGTTTGTTCACAGTGTAGATCTGTCACCTTTTACACGTTTAGCATCTCGAGACTTGAAGTATTCTGCTTCCTTGCTCCTTTGGCAGTAATTCTCAGGTACCTTTCTAGATTTCCTGGTACGTTCCAGAAGATTCCGAGCTTTGTCACCTCCTTCCAGTTCAATGTCTCTCGGGCTTCGATAATTTCCTAATTACTTGTTCGTCTGACTTCCATTTCCAGTTAAAATTCCATAAGATTTCAAACGTTTTTGGCTTATCCACAACGTAGATATCCCACCGCCTATGAGACTGGTGTCTCCAGGAAAGAAAACACGGTTACGGCAGTTTCCTACTCCGTCGTTGCAATTGAGCTGAATTGTTTACTAGCTGTGAACTCCGAGAGAAAATGTTCAGCGATGTTTCAGCCAGCTGCAAAAGGATATTTAAGTCACATCGGCTTCAAACTAATTAATTTTGAACCTGTTAGTGGCACCGCTTCACTGAAATAGCTCGGTTTTCAAACATGTAACATTCCAATACGACAAACCTGCACTGCCATTTCAAATAATTTTTTTTATGACCGCATGTTCATATCGGCTCTCCCTCCCCTCGGTAGAATCCCTCCGTCTGTAAAATCCTTTGTGAAAATGTTCCTGGTGCTTCAGCGCGGCAAAGTAGTCTTGTCATTACCGTTGCGACAAACACTGAAAGAAAAAAGGAAACGAAAACTTAGACGTAGTTTGTTATGCTATCCAGATAGGTTCTGTAGCCAAATGTCCCTTGATCACGATACACTTGGAGAACTGTCCCAAACAAACACGCGATGAAAAGATTCGTGTGACTTTCCTGGCGATTTTACGAGCGTGAACGGGTGTTTGGTTGGGAGTTTAACGTCCTTCTCCATCAAAAATGATGTTGTTTAAACTCTTAAACAACCACCCATCCCACCACGTATGGGTGACATTAAAGACGAGGGCAATGAGAAAAGGACTAACATATTAATTGTCGCCAGTCGGGATGACGATTTTACGATGTATGATCTTTTTATATACCAGCAAAAACTGTTATTACCGTGTCCTGCTGCACTCACCCTTCCAGATATTGTTCTTTCTAGTGAACGCCCACAGATGCAATTGTTAAAGTGAATAGGTCTTGTCCACAACCTACACCTAACAACGACATTTTTCCTCATAAATCCAAGACAAAACTTTCCAATTTTTTTTTTCAAATTTAGGGGCTCATTAACGCTTGCAAATAACATCTACGCTGTTTTGTATTATGTCTGTTGATTTACGCCTCTGTTGTTGGTTGTGATCCAGACAGTGGTGTATAAGAAAACATTATATATGTACTTGTACCAAAAGATAACTCACATTCATAAGCTTCATTTACATCTGATCACAGAGCTTGGAAGGTGCAGTCTTTTTTTCTGTCAGGCTCTTGCCACAGTCCAATCACAAAACTGAACACACAAACTTCAGGGTAAGAAAAAAGTTCTGAACTGTAGTGTAGCACAAAAATCACAAGTGTTTCACGTGCACTCAACTATGAAAGCCGTTGCATGAATCGTTCACGTACTGTTATGTTATGGATTTCTTTCCTCTGCCTGAATTTCCTTAAATGTGTAATAGTCACAGACAGAACTGGTCAAACACGTTTGTTAATTCATAAAAAAAATGAAATCACTAAAAAAACTTAAACTTCAGGGTAAGAAACAAGTTCTGAACTGTAGTGTAGCACAAAAATCACAAGTGTTTCACGTGCACTTAACTATGAAAGCCGTTGCATGAATCGTTCACGTACTGTTATGTTATAGATTTCTTTCCTCTGCCTGAATTTCCTTAACTGTGTAATAGTCACAGACAGAACTGGTCAAACACGTTTGTTAATTCATTATAAATCACTAAAAAACTTACACTTCCACATTACGGTTCATAGTCTTTCTTCTCCCGGATTTTCCAAACATGTACAGATAATCTTGGTCAAACACTTTTGTCAATGCATGAAACAAATCACGAAAAACACTTCAGAATTATCACTCCGAATCATCGTTGTTTGTAACAGCTCTCCTGTCCTTCTTCATTTTTGTTTTATCTCTCTTTTATTTGTGTTTTTCCTTTTTTTCTCCTCCTTTTTTCTTGCTGTTTTCGTTTCTTCCTTTCGTCCAAGAAAGAATAAGTATCCTTCACTTTTCCCTTCTTTCTTTCGTGGAAAAAAAATGGTATCCTTCGTTTTCACAGCCGGAGCAGCTAGTTTACCGACACTCCACGAGTACAGAAACCCCTTCTGGCCAAGTTTTAATTAGGCTGGGAAATGGCGGCGACGGCTAGAGCAAAACTCGGCCACAAAGGTATGAAGGCGGCGGAATCCTGCGCATTATCGGTGACAAATTGAGAGCCTCAAGCCCCGCTGTGGGCCAGCCGCAACTCTCCCTCCGACGGCGGTGGTGGTCGGCGTTGGCTGCAGCGTCGCTGGTGGAGTTATGCGTGGGTTGGTGGTGTGGTTGTGGCAGGGGAGAGCACTGGGGAAGTCGACGGGCGCCCGTAGTGTAAGGCAAGGCTGCTATGGTGATGCTTGCTGCTGTGATGTGTTCTGACATTCATCTGGCAGTATTGCTGGATGAAAGGATGCGTGTTTCTGCATTTGTTGTTGTTGCCATTGTTGTTGTTTTTGTTGTTGTTGTTGGAAGATCAATCTTCGCTCGCGTTTTGAACTATTTCACAACTTTTAAAAGGAAAATTCTGATTGTATCACAGAGTAATGTTGAATTAAATTGAATTGAATTGAATTGAATTGATAAAATATTGAATCCGCCCGTTCACTAAGAGACGTACCGACGAAAGGCGGGATTTTTGGTGGCCGTTCGGTCGAAGTAAATATTCGTAGATGGGAGCTGACAATGGTGGAAAATTCTGCTTTCGAAACTATACAATAAATACTTTCTGTAAAGGAAATGGTGCTCCATTTGGACATTTCCACCGTCTCTGATACTGAGCAAATCAGGAATTGAAAAACTCTAGCCTATAGCTGGTTTTATTTAAGGGCTCTCCGGGGAGCCGGGGTGGCCGAATAGTAGAGCGCTGGATTTCTAATGCTCGGGTCGTGAGTTCGAATCCAGGCTGGGGCCAGATAATTATTTGTGCTGGCCTTTTCATCATTGCCCCCGTCTTTGATATCACCCGTATGTGGTGGAAAAAGACGTTAACCACCGCCCCCTCCCCCCCAACACCCCTCCCCCCAAGCCTTCTGGGCTCTCATCTACTTGCCCAGTGTACAGGCGGTTTTGCGTAAGCAGACAAATTCATTAAAAGTAAACTTTATTTATTTATTTATTTATTTATTTATTTATTTTATTTTTTGCTGCCCCAACTCTTTGCCGGCTCCAGTGTTGTTCCTCCCAGGTCATGGGTGGAACCCACGGAGGACTCGGAAGCTGGGACAATTTTTATTATGCACGATGATGGAGATGAGGATGATAGTAAGATGATGCTATGGAGGTCCGTGTGGTTTGGGACTGCGGGACTGCGGGACAGGGCCGCATTCCACGCTTCCTGTCATAAATATCCCGGCATTAACCAGGCCCGGGAACTACGGCACCTGCGGTGCCGGCCGTGTAATCATCCACATCATAAGACGTGTCATACAAAGGGAAGCACCCCCAAAGTCGCACCCGTGAAGTGGGTGAGTCTCGGCTGTGTGGCAACAGCCTCCCCATAGGGCCCATAGCACACCCGCTCCGGGTAGGAGCCGACCTAGGTATGAAAAATCCCGCTTGCCTCGGCTGGGATTCGAACCCGGGTCTCCCGGTCCAAAGTAAACTTTAGTTGTCTCCCCGCCTGAGCGCGCACCACACAATGACTCGCAAGCGCCCTCTTTCGCCGCAGTATTTTGCATACTAACTTCTGTCTGTAATACAGCCATGCAAAGCTTTTTCCAGTTTTGCTATGATATACTATGAATAACAATCGCCATGTAAATAAACGACATTCGCGCATCAGCTAGCTGTCTCTTATCTGTCTGAATGGTTATGTCCCGAAATCAATGAACTTCAGCCTTAATCGCAGAAAGTCGCTTACACAAATAAGAACTGTTTTTCGTGGGGTGCTGACGCCGGCACACGAATATTAATAGTGCAGGCACAGTTCACGCCTAACGCTCACCGACGTGCACTCTTGACGCTACTGTGGAAGAAGGAATGGCAGGCACCGGACACGAGTCTGCACGTGAATTATGACTCGATTGCATGAAAGAAAATCCCCAACCCAATTCCTGCCCACACGGGGATTCTAACCCTACGCCCCAAGATCTGCACACGGACGCTTCATCAAATGAGCCAAATCCCTTTCTTGTTTGCTTTCGTCGTTGTTCATGTAACTGTTGCGAAGCTATTGATTTAAGAAGCTCAGAAGAGATGCTTCTAGCTTTTCCTTAAAGAAAGATTTACAACCAGACGACACGAGCATTTTTGCACAGGGGGGATTTATCTCTGTTGAAAATGCACGCGCCCGGTGAAAAGACCTGTCAGGTCACAAAAGTAACTTTGTTGCCGGGGCAGCATCACGCTAACGAACGCTACTTAGCGAAAAATAATCTAATCCGTTTGGTGTATATCGCACAAAAGGGATCATCTAGGTCATCTGGGACCTGGCAAACCCATTACGAAAGTAGAGCAAGGGCACTTTTAAGGTTGTTCGATACTAAGACAATATGCCTATAGATTTTGGCGGGGGGGGGGGGGGGGGGGTCGAATGGTAGAGCGTTGGACTTCCAATGCCCGGATCGTGAGTTCGATCCCGGCTGGGGCCAAATATTTGTGCTGGCTTTTTCATCGTTGCCCCGTCTTTGATAGCACCCTATGTGGTGGAAAAGAACGTTAAACCCCCAAACACCCATCCACCCACTCACCCTATAGATTTTGGCAAGAATAAGTTGTTTGTTTGTTTTTTAAGTTGTAAAGACATGTGGCAACACGCTGTTGTGGTTGTGGCATTGTTTATGTTCTTAATGTTTACGTTATCAATGTTTGTGTCCTCGGTGTTTGTGTTTTTAATGTTTATGTTCTCAATGTTTATGTCCTCAAAGTTTGTGTTATTGTTACGAGGGTGATGTTTGTGATATGTGTGTGAGAAATGTGTAATGAGGGCGATGTTGATCATAATATATTTACACACTGACATAGCCGCCCGTGCGGATGTTGTTGTTGTTGTTGTTGTTGTTGTTTTTAATCATGCTTTAAAAGCCCCTTGGGCTCAAAGCCGGAAATAAAATCTTTCTTGGCAATCAAAATCTTTCTTTCTGTAATTTGTCTGATCTATGGGGTAAAAGCCCTGACTTTGAGTAAAATACAAATCGAAAAAAAAAGCTCTCCCAATGCAAAACGTTTTGGTTATTTGGAAGAAAACATTTTATCTACTTCACAGTGACGTACATACCTTCTGTGAGTTTTTTTTCCCATGAATAATGAGACTGGAGATTATTTTACCTTTAATCTGAATTTAATTGAATTGAAACACTCAAGCGATCAGCAGACGTCGCTTAAAATCTTGGTCCGCCACCTTTCGTTTTTTTCGTTTTCTTTTTACAAGGAAAATGGCTATAGTTTTCTTCCTATTGATAGATTTGTATGAATACGCAAAATAAGAAAAAGTGCTCCAAGTGATTTTTACATTGTTAGGAATCCATTTACACCAATAAATAAAACAGATTTGATTCCCATTTAGTAACGATAACCTGTCATTAACATTTTGTATTTTTATACATAGTAGCGGGCAGCCTTAAACCCATTTTGTCTAAATGAATATGCTCCTTTTTTGTGAGGTTGTTAGGTACAAAACAGGTCAGCATGCAGAGCCCCATCTCGCTCACGTCTATCATGTCCCTGATGCAGTCCACACACACACACACACACACACACACACACACACACACACACACACACACACACACACACACACACACACACACACACACACACACACACACACACTTCTTTCTAACCCATGTGGAGGAATAACATTTGACTAGCTGACTCCGAGATTATGCTATCTGAATCCCAGGTCGAGAATAGATAAGCTGACACCTCCCACCACATCTGTAAGTTCGTGTTCGAACACCTTCCGTTCTGACCCTCGCGAAGGAAAAATTTTGCACTAGCTGACCCCGAGATTATGTATGCCATCGTGCATAGCTCGTGCATAGCTCAGCTGACATTGTCAATGGTTACTGCGTTTGGCTTCAATATGTTGACCACAAGCCTATGTCTGTGCATGTTTTTGTGGATGTGTCTTAGTGGTGTGATGCCAAACACCACCAGAACAGCTCAGAACGGTCTGTGTGCCCAACAATCTTAAAATTCAGGCCTTTAAAGATCTGCAATCTCAACAAAAAGCCACAAACTGTGGGGTTTTTTTTGTTTTGTTTTTTTGGAAAAAAGGTTTCCACCTGTGCAAAATGCACAATCAACTCTGTCACAGTTACAGGGTTTTCAGCGTCTCTAAAACCCCTATGAAGCCACGGGCAGTCTGATTTCACAGCTCAGTTTGCGTTTTGACACTGAGCGAGAAAGATCGCAGTGGCTAGTCTTCTCGTGCAGCACACAACACCCGTCAGACGCTGTAGCGATGTGTCTCACTCACTGACCAAAAGCACAACCCATGCTCTGGTTTTATAAGGGCCTCCGAAGTGCTGACAACTCTGCAAGTGTGACAGAGTAGCCTGCAGTATGCACAGTCGAAGTTTTTGAAAACCACAATGTTTGCGGCTTTTTTGTTTAGATTGCAGACCTTTAAGCGTCTGCACGTTTCTAGTCACTCATTACTAGGAAACTGAAGGTATAGATCACTTTGGTGGAGTATCAAATTACCAAACATCGTGGCTCTGCTATCGAACCGCTGTCACGAAGTTAGCATATTATTATTATTATTGAAAATATTTCTCACCTTACGAGAGGCGAGATTGTCTTGTGTAACTGAACCACAATAAGCTGTCTCAAGTCATTGAAGGAAGGGGCAAATGGATTGCCTCTTGACATCATCACCGTCCCACTCGGGGCAAAGAATTGTTCCTTCTCGTATGTGGCACCGTTCATTCGGGTCGATCGTCGGGGGTTCTCTCCGGATACTCCGGCTTCCTCCCCCTCTGCTTTGGAAATGTTCAGCCCACAAAATTTGAAAAATAAATGCAATTCTAAATTCCGAAATTTAAACAGCTGAGCTGACCCTTCGCACCACGTGATTGTAATGTGTTTGTCCAGTGTGTGAGAGAATGCGTGTGGTTCACGTGAGCGTGCGCGTTGGGTTTAGTTCGCGGCGCTTTGAGCCGATTCATTAAATTGGGTAAAGCGCCTATACAATAATAATTATTATTATTATCAGACATCAATTAATCAATTAATTTATTATGATAATAGATCGAGTCATGTTCTATTTTCATCGCAAAAGGTAGTGGTTGTTGTGTTTGTGGGACAAGAACTTGGGCTGTGGTGAAATTGCATAAACCTGTCGACAGGAAGATCGTAACGTTTAAAACATCAGGCATGTTAAGTAGGACTTCGTACCGAGGACTTCGCTGAGCAGAATAACCCATTTACGTGTAAATTAGGCTCACACGGAAAAGGCCGCGAGCGGCTGCCGCGCTGTAATTAGCTTATGGCACCCCTTACGTGCCTAATTTACCTGTAAATGGGTTACGCTGCTCAGCAAAGTCCTCTTTACGAAATCCTGCTAAACATGCCTGTTATTACCCTAGCCGGGGTGGCCGAATGGTAGAGCGTTGGACTTTCAATGCACGGGTCGTGAGTTCGAATCCCGACTGGGGCCAAATATTTGTGCTGGCCTTTTCCGCGTTGCCCAGGCTATGATATCACCCATACGTGGTGGAAAAAGGACGTAAAACTCCCAGACACCCACCCCCACCCTACCTTACTTTTGCGTAACGAGGCTGCGTCAATGACACCCCGTCGTCTACAGTCTACCATCCACTTTCTCTGATCATACTTATCATACTTGTTGTCATAGTACTTATTATCATACTTATTATTGTGTGCGGACAATTTGGTGTCAGAGTGTGTGTGTGTGTGTGTGTGTGTGTGTGTGTGTGTGTGTGTGTGTGTGTGTGTGTGTGTGTGTGTGTGTGTGTGTGTGTTGGTGCGTGTGTTGATGCGTGTGTGTGTGTGTGTGTGTGTGTGTGTGTGTGTGTGTGTGTGTGTGTGTGTGTGTGTGTGTGTGTGTGTGTGTGTGTGTGTGTGTGCCGGTGTGTTTTACATTGTTGTTGTCGTCGTCGTTGGGTCGAGCACCAGTAAGACGCAGCACAATCACTGTGTTTTCACCTTCAGAGTCTGTTTTGTAGGATGTGAGTGATGAGTCCTGGAGCAGAGCTTTGAGTATCGCCTCAAATGTAGAAGGTAATCCTTGAACAGGCATTCTAGCAAGCAGGTCAGTAGGGCAAAAATACGTAGCGAGAGTGGACAGCTCACAAAAAAAAAAAATCCGTCGAGAGAGAGAGAGAGAGAGAGAGATGATGATGATGATGATGATGATGATGATGATGATGAAACGTTTTTTCATTCAGTATAGAGCATTTAGGTATTGCTGCCTGTCTTACATGCTGTCCTGCTATTCTACGTTAAAGGGTATTTTAAAAAAAAAGACAGCATCAAAACAAGAGAGAGAAATAGAGAGAGAGAGAGAGAGAGAGAGAGAGAGAGAGAGAGAGCGTAAATTGGCCGACTGTACGTCTTCTGCCCCGAGTCTAAAACTCAACCGGTTAAGTCATCCGCCTCCCCCTAAAAATTCAACACCGCAGGACCTGTGCGACTCCGTCTTATAACTTCTACCATTTGTATTAATTGAAAACCGAGAGCATGGCTTACAAAAACCTCGAAAGCAAGCACAGCAAAAGACAAGGGTGAAAGGGATTAACAGGAACGTGTTTGGTGAGGCCACACTGCACCGTTGACTTCTGGTATTTAGGGGCCCCGAGACGCGAATCATTCCCCCATTCACTAAGCTTCCCCATCTTTCCAGGGCCACGGGAGTCAAGCTGAGCGAGTTTGTCATGTAAACTCATCGGCCGGACTCACAATCCGCAGCGGCACTTGTGCCCCAGACAAGCCTGTCTGCTCACAGCCAATCAAATGAACGCGATCGACACTGAACGAAGCGAACGGGATTCAGTTTCGACGCGTTTCAACACAGGGCGGGAAATGTCACCTCCGGGTCACGTGGGGTGGTAGAGGCTGATGGGAAAGGTTCACAATCAACTGGACTTCGTCAGCCAATAACCTCGTCAGCCAATAACCTCGTTATCAAAAAACGACTTTCTCGCCATTTGCTCTTCTTCTGACGCACGAGAGCCACCTGGCGGTGTACCAACCATCGGCTCTTTAGTCTGAAGAGGTCTGTTAGCTTCGAGATTTAGCCACAGTCCTTTTCAGTTGCTGTGCTCAGTTCAGGCTTCTCAGTGAAAGTCTTTTGGCAACGCTTCAGTACCTGTCAGCACTATGTGTTAAACTCCTAATCTTTGGCACAAACCGTGAACACTCTCGTATAGGTTAATGTAATATGACAACTGTCTTAAACAAGGTCATAGAAGTAACTGGAAGGCAGGATTTTTGTGCTTTTCTTGGTTGCTTGTTCAATAATCAATAGACTCATGTACAGCTAAACAGGCAGTGTATATTCAGGGGGATATGTTGTGTGTGTTTTGACCCCTATTTTTGCGATCAAGTCACTGGAGATGTACTTTTGCACACTCACGGCTCTGTCTGTCTGTCTCTCTGTCTCTCTCTCTCTGTCTCTCTGTCTCTCTTTCTGTCTGTCTGTCTGTCTGTCTCTCTCTCTCTCTCTGTCTCTCTCTGTCTCTCTCTCTCTTGGAAGCGTCTGCTATTACACGCAGCCCAGAAAAGTATACTTTAATAATAATCATAAAAATAGCAATAATAGTAATAATGATTATAACTGTGTGTTGTGTAGGCGCTTTACTCAATCTCTTGATTTGGCACAAAGCAACGCGAACCGAACCCAGCACGCACGCTCACGTGAATCACACACATTACAATCACGTGGTGCGAAGGGTCATTGTGTGAACTGAACGTTTCCAAATCAGAAAGGGGGGGGGGGGGGAGTTAGTTAGTTAGTTAGTTAGTTAGGGCCTAGGGGTACCGCGAAAGAACTCCCAGCGATCCGCACGAATGAACGGTGCCACATACGAGAAACGTACTTTGGCCCAAGTGGGACTCGAGCCTGACCTCTCGCATTGGTGACGAAGTCTTAACCACTGGGCCACCGACCGCGGCCCCGCTCTGATGCTATGCTGTAATAGAAAAAGAAAACCTTTCTTAAAAACTTGTGCATGAAATGTCCTGGAAATTAATCCACTTGTGCGATCTAGCGCGTACAATCTCCGCAAAAAGTGCCGTCTCCATGGGCTTCCATTATCGATATATGATGCAGCGGAAATCACAAAACCTCCATACAGGCAGGCCCTGTTTGCACTCCTTCAAATGCAAGATGACATTTCTTATCCTAACCGTGTCCTGTTTCCCATGCGCAGTCCCACAATTTGTGTCATGCCCAGGTTGGCTTGGTTTTCAGCCGGGAGTGTTTCAGCCATCAAGGTGCTGGACAGATTCAATCAATGAAGCAGTCAATTTATCAGGTATTATCCTAAGGTCGGAAGTGCAGGAGGAGTGGCAATTGAAAAAAAGCACGCATGCGCGCGTGGACGAACACACACACACACACACACACACACACACACACACACACACACACACACACACACACACACACACACACACACACACACACACACACACATTGAGCCCGTCCGAAGATGAATTGGCCCTTGTGGGGATAAATAAAGTGTTTGACTTGACTTCACACACACACACACACACACACACACACACACACACACACACACACACACACACACACACACACACACACACACACACACATTGAGCCCGTCCGAAGATGAATTGCCCCTTGTGGGATAAATAAAGTGTTTGACTTGACTTCACACACACACACACACACACACGCGCGCGCGCGCACCGCTGTACCGCCATGATTCGCATGCCAAACTGTAAATAATAATAATGACGACCACTGTTATGGTGTCTATCCTTTGGGAAACTCTAAGAGCCTTACAAACGAGGGAAAGCGGGACCATCTGGCAGCTATGAAGGGGCAGTAGAGCCGCCCAAGGAACAAGGAATACCTTGTGGCAAAAAAGGAAGGAATGGGGGGAGGGGGGATACAAAAATACAAACAGACAAATAAACAGTTTCAAACACTATCAAACACAAATCACCCTCAACACACAGACACAGCCATACTGTGAACTAAACGTACCGCAAGTACTGGCGCAGTGTTCTGGTAGTCTACTGTGACTGCGGAAACAAGAGGATACTCAAAGCAGATTTGAAGGTGACCATGAACTGCGAGTGCCTGAGACCAGAATCAAGCGAGTTCCAGATCATAGGATCAAGATTCCTAAAAATGGCAGCTTTTGAACAGCAAGTTACTAATAAACATATACCAGGCCTGCATCATGCTACAGAAATAGATTTGTAACCAAACGAAAGCTTATTTTCTGCACTTTTCAGTGATACCAATAACTCCGTATGCCCCAAATTATCCTTAATGTCCCCCTGTAATGGCGTTTCATCGCATATGGTTATAACCATCGTGGTTAGTATGTATCCGAAAATTAGAGACTGTTTACACTACAACGCGGGTTCAACTCGAGTTTACCTCGACTCGAGGTTGGACTTGGGTCAACATAGCGTTTACATTACATTCTCTGCGAGTCTAACCCTGACAATGACGTAGGAAAACTTACGACATGTCCGCTGTCACGCCATGACGAAAGCATCATAATGACGCCGGCTGCATGTTTAGATCTGAAATGCGAGTTGGCCCTGGACCCGCGTTCAACCGAGGGCCCGCATGTAAAAGGCGAGGTTAGGGATTTTAGCCCAGGGTTAGAGTCTGACCTCGAACTAAACTAGCTCTAGGGGTTTTTTTGTTTTGTTTTGTTTTTTTAAACCAGGAAGCCGGTCCATTCCACCATGGTGCCTAAGCCGTTAGAGAAGGAATTTTTCCTACCTTTCTTCGCTTACTTTAAAAAAAAAAATTGTTTTGGGGTTTCTTTTGTCCTAGTCTGGGTTAGGCCCTGAGCCGTGGGTTAAATTAACCTCGATTTTCACATGCGGGCCCTGGTCCGTAGCAGGGTCGAACCCGGGTTGCTTTTAACTCGGGTTGGTTAAATGTAAACGCACCAACCCGGATTCAACCCAGCAAATTGGCACGGCTGCCTACTGAAGGTTCGTCTGGTCCGCGCATAGCACACTCTGTACTGGTGACCGAACTCGTGAAGCCCCTTGGGCACGTGACTTACACAATGAACCATTGTCCTGTTAAATCTGTCGGAGAGACAATGACGTCACCTTGATAGTGTCCTCTTGCCAGCAGTCGTTGGTTGTCTATTCACGTGACAACAAGAGTTGATGAGATCCACTGGCTGAGGCCCAGACGACGTAATCGAGGCGGGGAACTCAAAACGAGGCAATGAACTCGCACGTCATTGGCATGACCTGGGTTGGAGAAAAGAAAGTCTGCCATGTTGTTTAGTGGAAAGAGGCGTTCGGGTTAACCACTGAACAACCAAGTAACAGTCTTTGACTTCTTTTGTTTTTCGGCCAAAATAATTGGTATTAGCTCCGGTGTTCGTTTGTTTGTTTGTTTGTTTGTTGTTGTTGTTGTTGTTGAGCCCGTACCAACGCAGTGGGAAAGCGGGTTATTGCGCACGGCGCGTGAGTGCGTGTGTGTGTGTGTGTGTGTGCGTGCGTGCGTGCGTGCGTGCGTGTGTGTGTGTGTGTGTGTGTGTGTGTGTGTGTGTGTGTGTGTGTGTGTGTGCGCGTTCGTGCATGCGTGCGTGCGTGCGTGCGTGCGTGCGTGTGTGTGTGTGTGCGTTCGTGCGTGCGTGCGTGCGTGCGTGCGTGCGTGCGTGCGTGTGTGTGTGTGTGTGTGTGTGTGTGTGTGTGTGTGTGTGTGTGTGTGTGTGTGTGTTTCGTTTCGTTTCGGAAGAGAAATAAAATGTTTGCTCAAAATTAGTCATTCAATATTCAACAAACTTCCATCTCAGAGGTAGCACAGCTGACTTTTTCCCATTGACACACTTCTTGTTTCACACGCTTCTCATTACGTTCTACGCTGGGGGGGAGCTGACCCAGATCCAAGACGCCTTCCAGATGACATTAAGGCCTACGCGTGGCTGATTTTGTCAGTGGCTTGAACTTTAAAATGGAAGACATTTTTAGAGGGGGGGGGGGGGGTAGAGAGGGGGTAAGAATCGTCAGATAGAGACCCCCTGTCGACAAAGTGTCAAGGTTATGCGGGACCTGAAACAACTTTTAAAAAATACAAAACAAAACAAAAACTTGGACATTTTTCTACTGACTTATTTCATTTCTTGAGGAACTGGGCGTAACCTTTAAAATGAAAGATCTTAAATGACATGCAAATTAAAATGAAATGGAATAAAGTAAATTAAAATAAAGTGAAGTAACCCCAAAGTAAAACTCAAATAAAATGTCAAATTAAAGTTTTTTAAAAAAAAGTAAAATAAGATAAAATGTAAACGAAAATAAAAGAAAATGAAATAAAATACATGGGTCCTGTTTTTTTTTTTTTTTTTTTTACTCTACGTCCTCTTTCTGTTTCGGCCTTTGTGTGTGTACGGAGAGAAAATGATTGTTTTTTTTTCTATTCAGAGATGATTGAAATGTTCCGTTCTTTACCCAATGTTGATGTTGTCCACAGATAAATGTCACATTCCTAAAGAAAAAGAATCAAATGATAAAATTACAAGGAGTGCAATTGAAACAGTGACGATGGAAAATGCAGTATCACACCAGCTATGCTTTTTAGTAGCTGACAAATGAAAATAATTTCTAAACAAGTAAAGAAAGCTTAATGTATTCTGTTGACAGTGTGTGCGTGCGTGCGTGCGTGCGTGCGTGCGTGCGTGTGTGTGTGTGTGTGTGTGTGTGTGTGTGTGTGTGTGTGTGTGTGTGTGTGTGTGTGTGTGTGTGTGTGTGTGTGTGTGCTGTGGTCACCAAGAGAACCAATTAGATTTTTTTTTACTTTCACCTTACTTACTTCAGTTAATTGTGTCGTATTATATCGTTTTTGTATTCAGTATTGTATTTTGTATTGTACTGTATGCCGAAGCATCTAGAAGATAAATTTGTCATTTAAGACATGATTATGATAATAAAGTGTATTTGATTTGATTTGATCTGGTTTCAGTTTTGAACGAATCAGCGTTTGTTTATTCACAAAAAAACCCCGACCCAGCCAGTAGAAGCTTGGAACTGAAAACGGATTCAAGGCCACCACAACCATTCATCTGACCTGTTAATGATGGCCTCTCAACCCCGAGACTTTTTTCTACAGTGTGCTGGCAGAAACTGACGACGTGGAAAACCCGGTGACAGATTCTCTCCCTTGTCTTGTTTTCTTGCCGTGTTTGTGAACAAGACATGGCGCTTGTTTTTGTCTAACGAGTGGCTCGTGTCTAACGCTTCCAAGCTTTCAACAGGCCCATAAACAGGGAAAGCCGGCAATCCCAACGACTAGCGTGGTCTATTACTCGACCAATGTCGACCAAAGTTGTTCAGTAACAGGGCCCGTATGTAAAATTCGAGGTTAATTTAACCCACGGCTACGGGCCTAACCCAGACTAGGACAAAAGAAACCCCAAAACAAATTAAGTAAAAAAAAAAAAGGACGCGAAGATAGAAAGACAAAAATCCTTCTATAGCGGCATAGGCTCCTTGATGGAATGGACCCGCTTCCTGATTTAACACAAAAAAAAACAGAAAATTTAACCCTAGCGCTAGTTTAGTTCGAGGCTGGACTCTAACCCGGGGCTAAACTCCCTAACCCCGACTTTAACATGCGGGCCCAGAGTGTATAAGCTCATAAACAGGGAAAGGGAATCCCAATGACTAGCGTGGTGTATGGATCGACCAGGGTCGACCAAGGTCATTCAGTGGAGCAGAGTTTTGCAACACACACTTTGTCTTCGGTGAGTCCTACTCATGTTGAAATAGGCGCGTTTAAGGTTAGTAGACCTCTCAGTGCAATACACTGACATGTGCTGGCCGTGCAAACTTCCGACCCGAAGATGTCATAGTCAGCTGCGTGACAAGACTCTGGCGGGCGTACGGACACAAACTGGGCGTGGGGTCAAGTTTGGCGTTTGTTTGAAGTATCCTGGTTTGCGAGTGTGCTAGTTTGTAGTGATTTTTGTATTTGGTAGGGCAAGGTGCATGCCAGGGGGTAGCAAGAGGAGGCAAGCTGCCAGTGAAGCTGGGACATTTTGCGCACAAGAGAGGCAAAGGTGACCTGAGTGGATTTGGGTGAATTGGATTTCTTGCCTTAACAGAAAGTAGACCAGCATTACTCTAGTGAGGCCTGAGCGTCAAGGAGACATTCAGTTGTTGTTGTTGTTTTTAAACTCCTGTCAGGTACATGCCGCTGAATGGTCTGTGCATAGTAATCTTTGTTTCTAGACTGAAGCATTTTGAGGCTAATAGGGAATATATTGAGACCTCGTGCATTTGTATTCTTTGACCGGCAGACGCTGTGCGTTTTGTCATCTGTTTGCTCAGGTTCAGCCTGTGTAAGGCTGTAACTTTGCGTGTCTCTAAGTGACACCATGCTAAAGACACTACAAAAACAACCCTGGTCGTTTTGTGGGCATGCACATTTCGGACGGTGGGGCTTTTAACGGGCTAATTCCCTTTTTTCTCTCCATATTTGCTAAGCCAACTTATACTTTGGAACAGTTTCGCTCGTGAGTGCGCCCGTACGCTCGAAATACTCTATCTTTGATTAGTACAGCTCTTGATGTGATACCATGTTGTTTACACTTCGCGTGAGCTGTCCGGCGAACGTTCAGATTCTACGACTGTTGTTACACTACTGGAGCGCTCAGTGTGGTCGCCGTGTCGTCGAGTGCGCTTCTGTTGGTTCAGTGAGCATGTGGGCACATTTTTTTTTTTTTTTCCTTTTTTTTTTGGGGGGGGGGGGGAGGGGCTTCTTTTTCTTTTCCGTAGTCGTAGCTTTAGTTGCAGTACTTCAGTAGTTTATAGCAACGGCAGATACGTAAAATGACTATGTGGACAACAATTAAGAAATAAAAAAATTCATTGATTCATTGATTCAGTGCCAGCATTACAGACGCTGTCCCTTTCCAGATGTGTAAGTGGGGTGATGAAAGATACCATGGACACAGCTCAGAACGATTTGTGAGCATAAAAATGGTAGTACTGTAATACTAATAGCCCCTTTAAGCACCAACTAACTAGCCAGAGATCTCTTGATCCACTCCAAGCTCAACGTGCGTGTCTGAGCACATTTTGAGAACTCGGAGTAAGCATCATTTGGAACTGGATTTAAAGAAATAGCTCGCAAAGCCTGTGAATTAATTGCTTTCGTCATCAAGGGCTTATTTGGTTCGCTTTGCTCAGAGAACATGGACTGAATTAGGTTTGCGGGAATAGCATGCAAGTCTTAGGTAAATCAGTCGATATACTCCCACACACGCATGCAGCAAATGACGGAAAAGCCGTGGATTTACATGTATGCAGTTTCCTTGTTGGCCCGCTGTCCGACATTTCTAGATTTAGCAGTTTGACCTTTATTTAGTTGTTGAGTGCGCCTGTACGCTCGATATAGTCTTTAATTATCTGTGTTAGCAAAGCTCTAAATTCAATTCACTGGCGTTTGCTGGCCTTGCGAACGAGAACTTTAACGGCCCGAAGGTCTCCTAGTCAACCGTGTAACACGACTGTGTCTGATGCTGTGCGTTTTGGCCTCGCTTCCGGAATGCATTGACGCTCACTCCTTCCTTCGCGGACATAGAAAGTGGGTTCCACAGTCTGGGGGGCTGCTAGAAATTTACTACAAAGCGAATGATATATAGTCATCATTTCAGACAGCTTAAATGAGTTTACTGAGGAAGCATATGAAGCAGTAATCATCCATTTGAGAACATCAAGAACTGGGCTGACCTCGTCTTTGACCGCGCACATAGCGGCATTTGACGAATCATTCAGACATTACCGAGCAGTACCACTAACACTGTGACAGATGCAGACCTCATCGCGTGGTCAGCAAACCTAACACTATCGTCAAACATAGTCCATTCAGGGAATAGTGTTTGTTTTACATCCCTTGTGCCCAGCAGACTAAATACTAACACTCCCTGGGTTATGACAATCCATTCTAAAAGCCAGTTACATGGACTTCGAAGTTCAGTCCTTTGGTCTGGCTACCACAGAAAGACAAACACCATTCGACACCTTGTTCAGCTCATCGTATCAAAGGAAATGCGGTATTACAATATCACCCGAGTCTTTCAACACTTTCAGCGAATGTTCCCCCAGTGCATTTTGTTTCATAAAAGCTCGTTTTGCTGCTTCCAATATACATGTGGGTTTGTTTGGTTTTTTTTTTTTTTTTTTTTGGGGGGGGGTTGTTCCCCCCCCCCCCCTCTCTCTCTCTCTCTTTTCTGTTTTCACGCTTCGTATATTTTTGTTTAATGTCATTGTTGCATCATTTATGCATGTCTTGTCCCTTTTACTTTGTCCATTCCTCAACATCCTGAAAGGAGAAAAAGGAAGAAAATCTTTTTACATAGACTTTTGCGGGTTCCAGGAACCGTCTTCTTCAACAACCGGCGCCTGGCGTGGCTGATTCTCATTCCTTTATTTCACTCTGCGATGCGGAAAAAGCAAATCCTCAAAAAAGGGGGGCTGGAGGGTAAATGGGTCAGCAGGTTCTGCTGTACGCAGTACGATCGACTGTCAAACAAGCTCTAGTTATGTAAACGTACCATGAGAGAGGTGGAGCAGGAGAGCGCTCGTTCAGCTTCTTGGTCCCGACTGTCTGGAACTCCTTGCCAGTCGAACTCCGCCTTCAGCTTTCACTGCCTATGTTTAAATCCCACCTGAAGACTTTTCTCTACCGTCAAGCTTTTGATGCTTAACTGCTGCTGAGTCTGTTTATGTGTACCTTTAGTCGCCCGATGTCGCTGCACGTGCCAAATTGGATGTTTGAGTAGGTGCAAATAGTGTGTGTGTGTGTGTGTGTGTGTGTGTGTGTGTGTGTGTGTGTGTGTGTGTGTGTGTGTGTGTGTGTGTGTGTGTTGTGTGTGTGTGTGTGTGTGTGTGTGTGTGTGTGTGTGTGTGTGTGTGTGTGTGTGTGCTTTACGCGCACTTGGAGAGCAGCGCTCTATAAAAACTATGTATATTATTATTATTATTAAATCAAATAATCTGTGACTGATCGAGATGTGTTATTGTGTTGTGTTTTGTGAGTCGAACAACGCTGAAAATGCACATGCATGAGGAGAAATGAAAACTCTGCTGACATAGTCTGAATTTGTTCTGCTGTCAGCTCTTTTCATTTTTTTTTTTTTTTTTTGTTGGTCTGAGCGGTTTTGTCGACAAAGCCAACTGCAGGCTTACGCTTTAAAGGCTTCAGCAATATGCGGAGATGCTGTAACAGAAAAAAACTCTGGGCGCTTTCCAAGAAGATAAAATAAAGAAGGAATAAATGAATAACCAGTTACATAAATACAAAGACAGCATATTACATATTACATGCATACATCGATCCACACATCACTCCATACAGACATACAGACGTACATACATACATACATACATACATACATACATACATACATACATACATACATACATACATACATACATACATACATACATACATACGTACATACTACGTACAGACAGACAGACAGACAGAGTAGATATAATACATACACACATACATCATACATGCATATAGTCAAACATGCATACACGCACGCGTACATACATACAGTGCCAACATCAAGTACATACATACATACAGACGGACGGTCGGACGGACGGACGGACGGACAGACAGACAGACAGACAGACGCACTACAATCAACAGGGTAAGCTGTAGTGATGCCGACTCTCTTCTTTAGTTATTGTGCTCTGCGCATCCTCCACTATGAACTGTTCAGACTTCTCCTGAGGATTCCCCTTGCTATCTTGAGACATAAAAAAAAAAAATCGTTACGGCTTTCTGAAGTTGAGATTCCACTTCCTGAAATCCTAAAATGTAAGCTGCCCAACCCCAACCCGCATTTGGTTAATTCAAACGCGTAATTACTCCGGTGTGTCAATTTGTTCTGTGAAATGCTGGGGACAAATTGTGTTGGCACACCCCAGCCCTCTCAGGACGGGGGTGTTACAGAAATTATTAGTGGGTGATATAACAGGCTGCAGGAGGACTTCACCCTCCCCCCTTGCCTCCTGCCATCCCAAGCCTCGTCTGTGTGATTGTGATTGTGATTTTGTGTGTGTGTGTGTGTGTGTGTGTGTGTGTGTGTGTGTGTGTGTGTAAATTCCAGTGCCCCCCCCCCCCCCCCCAAAAAAAAAAGTTCCAACTGAACCTGATCAATTTTACAGAAGTCCAGTCAGCATTCCACGACATTCGATTTCTTTTTTTTTAACCCAGCGAGGGACACGGAAAAATAAATGTCTGGAGAAAAATAAAAAGAAAGCGCGCTGCAGACATTTATAATTTTTGCACCTTTCGGGTTTCCTCAGAGAGCCTTTTCTCCTTTTCGTGCACATGTATGCGTGCGTGCGTGCGTGTGTGCGTGCGTGCGTGTGTGTGTGTGAGAGAGAGAGAGAGAGAGAGAGAGAGAGAGAGAGAGAGAGTGTGTGTGTGTGTGTGTGTGTGTGTGTGTGTGTGTGTGTGTGTGTGTGTGTGTGTGTGTGTGTACTCATTGTTTCATTTGTACGAAATTAGACGACTCCACTCGGCAAGCCCCGAGGACAAAACCCCGCTCGGTTACTCTGCCGTGTATTGGCAAAACACAGTACGTCCATGGCGTCATTTTACTGAAAAAGGCGTGATTTCAAAAAGAACGTGACTGGCGTAATGGCCTTTGTTTTCAAATGACGTCAGTGGACTTACTGCTTTCCACGTTTCAGTCATATCAAACTACATGTTGGAGGGCGGGGGGGGGGGGGGGGTGCTGGTCTCGTCCTTTTTGATTGACAGGCGTGGAGTCGCTTACTGAATATTCTGTTGCACTTCATCAAAGTGAAGATGACCTCAGCGTCGTGCAGCCCAACTCTCTACTGAAACAGATAAATTCTATAAATTCGATAATGCACGTTGTAAAAGCACGCGAACAAAGCACGCTGAAAGCATTTCTCGACTCCACCAATTCAAAGTGTGTTCTATTACATTGCACTTGGGGTCCATTGAAACGTGTTAGGCGTTCCGTTGCCGCCTCTCGGTGCCAGAAATGCACAGACATGGCCGACGTCTATGCAGTTGTAAATGGGAAGTTTGCAAGAAAAACTGCGTCCTAACGGTTTAAAAGCGTGTGGTAATGTGAGCGTGTTCACTGTGTCAGCTTTAACGCCGTGTCTAAAAGGCCTATCGCTCGACATTTCTACACTCAAAACGGTGGGCAGGAATTTGGTGGGAATTTTCCCTTACCAAATCGAGTGAAAATCGCGTGCAGACTCATTTACAGTCCTGTCGGAATATTGCACTGAGACTGGCTGCACTGACAATCAGAATCTGGCTGCATGTCAGTTGTGTCGGAAGACGGCCTTTAACTTCTTACAAAGCAGATTTTAGATGCCAACAGCTAACGCCGTTTAGTGGACATGACCACGCGAATGTGAGCACTTCGCCTGCATGCCAGCGATCATGGTTTTCCTGTGGGGAGTATTTAACACCGTAAACTTGCACTCAGCATTTCAAATCTTCTCCCTGTTATCAATTACGAGAAAATGTAAGCATTAACGTTTTTTTCACGACCATGCACCCAGCGATTGTGAGGGTGTGAGGACGCTGTTACCAAGACATAAGACATAAAATATTTTATTGCATCCCATAAAAGGGAAATTACAATGCCTGCTCTTCCTTTGATTAAGAATAAATTATTATGTTCCCACAAACACCCACTCCCTCTGATGCGCACACACATTCACGCACTCCCTAAACATAAAAACTTCAGTCAAAAATATCTTTCCATAAATCTGCTTATAATGATCTTTTAAACCATACCAAACACGATTAGGAAACATCTGAGGCAGACCTCGAAAATAGACAAATTTCTAAAATCGCACGGTTGGCAAAGGTTGTGCATGCACGCAGTGCCCGGATCACGGGGTTATTCCACGGCGCGCGATCAAATGAGTTAAAAACTTGGTCCACTACAAGCGATTTATTCATCATTTTTCACAAAGTTTGCTGCAAGCGTCAGTTTCGTATACATTTACAAACGCTTTGTGGCGGTCAAAATAAAGTGGGTCGCACTCAAAACTGACACCTGTAAAAGAAAGAATTACGTATGCAGTGGACAGACGTGCTGCATTCATCCGTTGGTGTGAACTTGCAAGATTCCGCTCACCAGCACTTGCGTAACTCACATAACAAAAACCATCAAAACAAAATGCTTGACAGAATTAAATTGCCAGTGTAATATTGAGAATAATCCTTCTATTTGTGCGCAGCTTTGCTGATCGTATTTCTCGACGGACTCTTGGTAAAGGGCAGACAATCAGGTTCTTTTGACAAAGGGCCATAACTCACGTTCAGCGTCGAAAGATATGATTTTCCAAGGGGTTCTCTTTAGACACACGGATGAGCTGGGATTTTTTCTGGGTTTTTGATATTTTGCGATGTGTCCAAATGTGTGTGTCCTGGTGTCTCAGAGAGAAGTTGACATTCTCGAAATTTAGCTCCCTTACCCGATTTCACCCGACTGACCCAAACCTGAACACGTATTCGAGCCGAATCTCAGTTATTACTCCTAAATGTTGGGTGAGCCGGGGTGGTCGAATGATAGAGCGTTGGACTTCTAATCCTCGGGTTGTGAGTTCGATCCCGGCTGGGGCCAAATATTTGTGCTGGCTTTTTCATCGTTGCCCCGTCTTTGATATCACCCTGTGTGGTGGAAAAGGACGTTAAACCCCCAAACACCCACCCTCCTAAATGCTCACTCTGAACAAACTTCGATTCAGGAGAGTTTTCTGTAGCACCGGCAAAGAAAATTATCTCCTGTTTCTGTTCACACAAAATATAAAGTCCAAAATAACAGGTCCCCTTGGTGAAGTGGTATAAGGACTAGGGACCGGGAGAACCAGGCCGCTCAAGCGAGATTTTCCCTACCTAGTATCCAGGGCCCGCGTGTAAAAGTCAGGGTTAGGGAGATTCGCCCCGGGTTAGAGTCTAACCTCGAACTAAACTAGCTGTAGGGTTAAATTTTGTGGGGTTTTTTGTTTGTTTTTTGTTTTGTTTTAAATCAGGAAGCGGGTCCAGATTCCACCATGGTGCTTAAGCCGTTATAGAAGGATTTCTGTCTTTCTTTCTTCGCTTCCTGTTTTATAAAATTTTGCGTTGGGGTTTCTTGTGTCCTAGTCTGGGCGCATGTGGTGGAAAAGGACGTTAAATCCGCAAAACCCATCCACCCACCCTAGTCTGGGTTAGGCCCACAGCCGGCCATGGGTTACATTAACCTCGAGGTTTACATACGGGCCCAGGTGCTCAAATTCAGGGCGCGTTGCGGTCCCGGTGGGGGGAGGCTGTTGCCACACAGCTGAGACTCACCCACTTCAGTAACGGGTGCGACTTCGGCGTGTTTCCATTGTCCAAAATACTGAGACCTCAGAATCCACCTCAGTACAACAACCCCGGCTTCACCAAATTCCGGATCCGCCTGTGACGCGAGAAGATGACAAACAGCGATCTCTTTCGTTCCGCATGGCTGGTCAGGGCGACACTCTTAACGGGTGATAAGACGAGCTTCTGACAGGTCTCTATCATGCAGTGACGTGCATGTCCTCACAGTGAACCACGAGGTGGCCCGAGTCGCAGGAATCCTACAAAGGGAGAGCAGCGGTGCACGAAAAAGGGCAAGCAACTCGTATCAACAGGAATGATTGTCCCCCCTAGCCAGACTCAGAAGAGATCCCACTGTCTTGTGCATAGGCCAAAGCTTCATGCGACCAGGGTGACGTCTGACGGATAGACCAAATGAATGGGAAGCTAGACTCGCGCCGTGTAGTCAGTTAGCGCGGAATACAAACTGCAACTGGCAGCCATGTGTAATGATTCTCAAGCGACTGTTCAGCTCATGTTTGTGTTTACGGCGGACTGGTCAGCTTGATAAGGTCGCATACCGCTGTTGAAGTCAGCGATCAATGTCGTATAGTGATTCCGTACTGGGAGTACGAGGTACATCTACAGTATGGCGTACTCTGTCGAGAGCGACGCTGTAGGCCTACTGAAATCTCAGTCAGACGGAGACGGGACCGCCGCCTAAACATGATATTGCCTCACCGGCCGCTTACGCTCGATCGGTGTCCTCAGTCGATAGTGTCGTTTATGGATGTGTGTAGGGCGGTCGGTGGTCTAGTGGGGGGAAGAGGCGTCGTCAACTATGCTAGAGGTCAGGTTCGAGTCCCACTCCGGCTGGGCAAATAATCTTTCACTCTCGTAAGTGGCGCCGTTCATTCGGGCCGATCGTCGGGGTTTCTCTCCGGGTACTCCGGCTTCCTTTCCGTCTGCTTTGGAAATGATCAGCCCACAAAATTTGAAAATGCAGCCGGTCTGCCTTTACCAGATTTCGTGGATCATGTAGCCGTACAGATTTCAAATTCTGTGGACGGTGTCGCTTGCAATAGTGTACTCAGTCGTCAGCGACACCTCACGCAGCACACTGACACACGTCGCTGGCGACACCGTACGCAATGAACTATATTGCCAAAACTTTTACGACAGTGACCATTTCAACCCATAATCATGGACAGCACTCGGTGTCACTGACCGCTGTTCATGTGACGCATGCGGTGACGACTTTTCGCTCTGGAGTTTGAAGTGTGATGATCCAAAAGGAGAAGTGGGTGTTTGGGAGTTAACGTCCTTTTCCACCACATACGGGTGATATCAAAGACGGGGCAACAAGAAAAGGCCAGCACAAATATCTGTCCCCAGCCGGCCGGGATTCAAACTCACGGCCTGAGCATTGAAAGTCCAACGCTCTTCAATTCGGCTATCCCGGCAGCCCCCCTAAAGGAGGCAAAGTGTGTAGTATTTCGTATGTAGCATTTAGTGATGAGTGAGTGAGCGAGTTTTTAGGGCTTAAAGCCGCGCAAACCACTAAGACTAATTCGCGGCTGAGTGTGCCTACACTACATGAAAAAAAAAAAATGTACCGTTGGACAAAGGTTGATGGCATCAACGTTGTGTGGGAAATGGTGCGGGTGCCGGCTCGACAGCTAATTTCAAAGGGATCGAACCCGGAACGGCGTCTTTTGAGCACAGCACAACGCCCGTCCACTAAGCCACATCCCCAAAATGCCACGCTCTGTAACAGAATTGAGAAACTGGAAAACTCTATACGCTGCAGCAGCCAAAGACCTGGTTCTAGCCTTTCGGTGTCGATGGCTCTTCTGATAGCTGGCTGTCACTTCCAGTTTCTGCGCGGCCAACAAGAAGAGATCCCTAGACAAAGCACTATTATCAAGTGATTCTCAGGCACGCTTCCCGCGTACTTCACTAGCCCTCTGCCCTTTGAAAAGGACGCTGGTTAGACGCCTGTGGTTTGCGTATTCCGTGTTGTGGTGGTAGTACATGACGCTGTTGTGAAGTGTAAAGTTGAACTGCGTGGCAAGGAATTGTGTCAAAGAATGGTAAAACTGACGGCTTGGTGGTCGTCTTCCAAGAATTTGTACACTGCGCCAGCCGGCCATCAAGCGCGCACGCACACACACATGCACCTGCATAGAGAGAGAGAGAAACAATGACAACATGATAATCTTTATTTTCCAACAGTGAAAGTTTTGGCAGAAACTGATACCATGTTCGAACTTGCCGTTGCTAAACTACGAAATAATTATGACAAAATCCGGGAAGCAGTGAAAATCTAAAAGTTACACGAGAGAGAGAGAGAGAGAGAGAGAGAGAGAGAGAGAGAGAGAGAGAGCAGTAAATGAAATTAAACCACTTCGATTAAACACCTCTTTGATAGTCTTCGTCCGTTATACCAAAATCGCAATGCTTCGGTGAAAAAGATAAACCAAAACCTTCCAATGAAATAGCACTTTCATGATCAAAATGATGAAGACAAATCGTAATGCTTTAAAAAAAACGGTCCAATAACCTTGATTAAAAAACAAAACAAACAAAAAAAAAACATGAAAAAATAAGCCCTTCCAGTAAGCTGGAACGGTTTCCTGTTTCTGAAAAAAAAACAGTCACAATTTGTAAGTCGCAGTCTGGAGATCGAGGTCATGTACACATTGTAAAATTGCCGCAGACTGTGAATGCAAAGAAAAATTCATGTCCAGAATGTCCAGTCACTTCTGAATCATGATATACAATATATCTTCGTTCCCATCACGTAAGTCAAAATGATGCTTAGTGTTATGAATGCGAACTGACTGAGGCCCAATTACTGAGGCTGTAGCGACCGATTAGCGTTGTAAACCTATCCACGGGGGGTACTGCACCTAACGTCAAGATACAAATTTATCAATAAATGCCGCCTAATAACTCCGGACCCTGGCGGCGGATTTGCGAAACCGAAACAGCTATTTTAGTGCCACGCTAAGGGAGAGAACTTGGATTTATCTTCTGGATATTATTCACCACCAGCCTTGGGCCAGAGCCGAACCAGCACGTTTTTGTTTGTTTGTATGTTTGTTTGTTTTTGTTTTGCTGTACAGCACGGTGCGCAGTTTACTCTCGGCTGGGGTGGATTTCTTGACTTCGTTCCCGTTCTGTTAAGTCAATCTTATTTCTGAACGAATGTAAACTGAGAGAGTGAAAGGTGACTACCATACTTTTCTACAGAGAAATGGTGATTCTGAAATCGCGGCATTTTCATCACGGCCAAAATATCAAAGGTACGAGTACAGACACTTTGCTTTTAACCCCCCCCCCCCCCCCCCCCCCCCCGCGAAAAAAAACCAAACCAACCCAAACCCAACCCAACTAAACCAACAACAAACAAACGAATAAAACAAAATTTTAAAAAATGAAATAAAAAGAAGCATTTCTGCACTGAAAAAAGTATGATTCACAGTCACAACTTCACATTATCAGATAATATATGTACATACACTGCACACATTCGTAATTGATAGGATATGTGACACATTTCTGTGTGAATAAAATCAAAACAATTTCCAGTTAGTAGAAGCAAACATAGAAAGTGGTTGTTAGCTGGAAATAAGTTCAAGTAAAAGACACACACTGCAATCTTTTTTTAAGCTGTGCAATTAAGCACATGTTAAATTTAATAGGGAGGAATAGTGTGCTGTGTGAGGGTGCATTCATCCTTGCTTATAACGGCTGTTTGGGTTTCAGAAACAGGAATCTACCATTCGTCTCACATTTTGTGGAATTAGTCTACAGCATTAGCTTCTGGGGCCAATCATCGACAAGATGCCACACCTACTTAATTCTGGTATTCTACATACACCACAGGGCATCAAAGAAGTTCTATTGGCAACGGTATCATGCACACACAATAGTGCAAACTACTGCTACCAAGATATGAGGATGGCATCTGAAGCTAAACAAATATAAATATCAGCGTAATAATTACATATCAAACACAGATCCAGACAATTATAATTCAAACACAGTGGCATGTGTAGACTTTTCTGCAAATATACAGGTGGCATACAACTCCAAAAAAAAAACAAAAAAAAAAACAACCACCCAGAATGACTGATATGTATCTTTGGAAATCAGGACATATTCATTTATCTTAAAAGAAAATGTGTGTTTTTGACATTGTGTGTTACAATACAATACAAACCGGGTTACAGGGTGTATGTCAGTACACCAATACCGGGTATGGACAATACATAAGTATATTAGGCACAGTTCAATACAGTACAATATAGTGTAATACAGTACAGAAAGCTACTATGCGTGCAGCAGGACAAAGGTAAGCAGAACAGAACAGAGGTTGGGAAAGCATACCAATAACAATAATATGAGGGCCACTCATTACGTTTTGCAACCTGGACGAACTAATGATGTCACTACTTTTCTGTTTACACCACATCGTAGATCAGTTTCATAATACTTACAACAACAAAAAATTTACTTGATTCCGTACAACCGATTATATTCCATGCCAACACTGTTGACCTTTCTGCGCTCCGAAACTGCTTTCCCTTCAACTGCCTCTCGAAAGGAAACAAAAAACAGTCACAGGGGGATAAGTCCGGGGAATGTGGTGGTTGGGTAACCAGCTGAACATTATTTTTCTGCTAGACAGTCCAGAGTTGCAGCTACTATGTGCGCGCTGGCACTTCCATGATGAAGCAGTAGACCACTGACACCCACTGACCTCTGCACCACGTTTTTTTTTTTGTTTTTTTTTTTTTTGCAAGAGAAACAAACACTACATATTGATGTAAGCCCTCATCAAGCAGAATTGTAAATATGCACATTGTCTTTTCATTGAAGCAGCTCTACAAAATTTTGCACGGCGGCACGGAAAATACGCTGTATGTAGTCAAAAATGCCAACTGCCGACATGTGACACAGTTGTATGCACTCAATTACGAAAACTTTGTAAACTGTGTGAAACACAGACTGTCATCCTTGAACTGTGAACACATTATTTTTTTTAAGGCACATAGCATTTTAGAAGCAGCGACCCAAAAACCCCAAAATCCCCAAAACTTGTAGGAACTGTACACAAGGAGGAACAAAAGCACTCGCGCATCGCCAAATCCGAGATTTTATGTGGGTGAACCAATCCCATGTTTGCCACAGCTCCTGTGGCAAATAAATTTTGCAAGACAGCATCAATAAAATCCAGTTAATCAAAATCAGCACTCATCACACAAAGCCTAGTGCGAATGGATCCTGCGTTGTCGGGGTTGTTTCCTCAATGACACAAGGCAAAACAGAAGCAGTAAATAGTGTAACCTGTCAGTGTCACGTTACCTTTTACCTTCATTAGCTTCCTAAACACACGCACACAAACACACATCGTGACAAAACTGTTCGAGCTGTCCAAAATATATTTGGGCTCCCAGTTTTCGATAAGCTTTTAGCCCAAATAGCTATGGGGTCCCTACAGTTTTGGTCCTCCCTGTGTACAACAGTTTACAGGTTAATTATCTAACACTGATTGATTATGTCAACATTCACATTTACAAAACAATACATGTACATCAATCAGCTTGCAGAACTGTACTTGTGGGAAGGTCAAAAATGTCGTATCACGATATTTTTGGCACAACTGATTCACACTTCTGGTTGAATTAGCACACCAGTGAAGCTGGTCCACCAACCAGCACAAAATGTGCTTCTCTGATTAAATGTTCTCAGCCAGACTTTCTCACCAGCTTGGACTTTTACTGCAGCATGACAGGATGCACTTTTAGTGCCACATGTCCACAGATAACCAATTACACGATTTTCCAACACAACATCAAGCCTGGCTTCAACATCATCGCTTCTTGTATTTGGACCTGAGGTAGCCATGAACATGTAGACACCTGTTACAGGAGCTGTAAAGATGCCTGTCTTATTGTTGTAGCCTCCACCGACATTTGATATGACATCTCTTAGATAAAGGATACGTTCACTTGTAGTTGTCACATCTGTTGACAGAAGTGCATGGAAGGAAACCTGAGAACTTGAGCATGCTGCAAAACAACAGATAAGAACAGAAATTAGCATTCTGAACACATTACACGTAAAAGTTGTTTGAATTGAGAGCAAACACATGTGGATATTTGCTATTAAGTACCATCAATGATTTTTCATAAAAGCTGTTGTACACACAGACAGACAGACAGACAGACAGACACACACACACACACACACACTAAGACTGACAGCGTTAAACTGTACTCACTCATTTTCTGCTCCAGGATCATTATCTGTCTTGCTTGATCTGTGACTGAGTCCTTAAGGCTTGACACTTCACATTGGAGAGAACTGACCTTACTCTGTGAAACTGCAATATCTGAAGTAAGTTTTGCTTTTGACTTCTGCATTGCTGAAACCTCACCAGAGAGCCGCGACTTCAAT
Organism: Batillaria attramentaria; assembly: GCA_018292915.2. Taxonomy (NCBI): domain Eukaryota; kingdom Metazoa; phylum Mollusca; class Gastropoda; family Batillariidae; genus Batillaria; species Batillaria attramentaria. Next base: position 60,222 of record JACVVK020000700.1, on the reverse strand, counting down.
GCAGTGATTTCTTTGCACATGTCTGGATGTTTTTCATGGAGCTTAGCATTTTCTGAGCGGAGTGCATCAAGCTGTTGAAAAAGTTTCTCCCTCTCTGTTTGTCCCACTGCCACGTCCTGACACATGATGGAATTCTTATCTCTCAGGGCTGCAAAATCTGAGAAAAATTTAGCATTCTTTTCCTGTGAACAACAAAAACCAACAACAACAACCAAACAAAAACAACAACACCAAAACAAAACAATGTTTGATCAGTCACAACAACAAACCCTGTAATAGCTGGCCGATATGCCAAAAGTTAATGTTGCCCTCTCACACAAGTCACCAAGCTACTGCATTCTCTGATTTAAAACCAGCACTTCTAACTTTCTCAGCCATTTATTTCCGTTATTTTCGGGACCTTCTGCTCTGGGGCTTACACACCCTACCACATAAGGCAATTTAACCGTGACGCAGCGGATATTACCATTACAAACCCAACACGCGAAATGTCTAACCAGACTCAAGTCCAACAACATATATGGCCCTACAAACACAAATGACATGCAATTCCATTGGGAAAAAAAATTCTTGATGCTTCAGAAAAAACTTAATCCTGACTAGTTTTCAGGAATGTACCGACCGTTGCCTTAAAGTTGATGAAAAAGACTTGCAGGCTGAATGACAAAATATAAAGATGCAAACTCAGAAGAACAGATAAAAGGTACACCTAGTTCAATCTTTTGACAGACCTGGCAACTGCCTTCCTAGAATAATTCTGCTTGCAAAATGGAGGGGGGGAAACTGGACATTTATATTAAGATGAAAATAATACAGTGTAATAGTTTTATTTGTAAAGCACATATTACATGCTCTAAGCGCTAATGAAAATTAAACAGACAAAAAAATCAGTAAGACATGGTAACAGACTACATGTGGCAATGAATAATCTTCAACACAAGTGCAGTTCCAACCAAGCTTATCACACACACACACACACACACACACACACACACACACACACACACACACACACACACACACACACACACACACCAGGTTAGGTAAAAATATTTCTGGAATGATACATCCAGACAGAACAACATAATAATAATAAAAAAGAAAATGCAACTGTGAACAGTGGATTGCACACAAAACAACAACAACAACATAAACGGTTAAACATATCAATGAAAACCTTAACACATTACTTTAGGATCTGTGTTTAATATGTATGGATTTATATGTCTAGATAAATTAATGTAGGGGTGCGTGTGTGTGTGTGTGTGTGTGTGTGTGTGTGTGTGTGTGTGTGTGTGTGTGTGTGTGTGTGTGTGTGTGTGCGTGCGAGCCAGAAGAAAATTTTCTGCCATCGACAGACAATAAAGTTATATTGAATTGAATTGAAAAAGTGAAAAATCAATTTGAAATGGAGTGCTCAGTATCATGACCTTTCTGTTTAAATACTGGTGCAGTTTAAACATTTTCTTGTCCTCTGCACCATTTTTGTTGTTGTTGTTGTTGTTTTACACAAACACAAAACTTCACATTGATGTAAGACCTCATCAAGCAGAATTGTAAACATGCACACATTGTCTTATAATTGAACAGCTCTACATAATTTTGTACCGTGGCAAGAAAAATACACTGTAGCCAAAAATGCCATTTGTCATCATGTGACACAGTTGTATGCAATCAATGATGAAACTTTGTAAACCGTGTGAACCAAAGACTATCTCCAAACCATATTATCTTGTAAGGCAGACAGCATTTTACAAGCAGCAAGACCAAAACAACAACTTCTACAATTGTACACAGGGAGGACCAAAGGAACTCATGCATTGCCAAATGTGAGATTGTATGTTGGGTGAACCAATCCCATGTTCCTCACAGCCCCAACGGCAAATGAATTTTGCAAGACAGCATCAACCACTTCCAGTTTACCCAAATCAGAACTCATCACACAAAGCCTAGTGCGAATGGTTCCTGCGTTGTCAGCTTTGTTTCTCTCGCTGCCGCATGGCAAAACAGAAGCAACAAATAGTGTAACCTGTCAGTGTCGCACGTTACCTTTTAGTAGTTTTACCTTTACATGTATTAGCTTTCCAAATACATGCACACACACACCCACACTCACACCCACACCCACACCCCCACACATCATGACAGCTGTTTGGGCTATTGGAAATATATTCAGGCTTCCAATTTTCACCGTATGTGGTGGAAAAGGACGTTAAGCCACCAAACACCCACCCATCCAATTTTCACATGGCTTTTAGCCCAAATCGCTACAGGAGTCCCTACACTTTTTGGTCCTCCCTGTGTACAATACTTTACCTGTTCATGAGCCATCACTGATTGATTATTTCAACATTCACATTCACAAAACAATACATGTACATCAATCAGTTTTCTGAACTTTATTTGTGGGTCTGGTCGAAGATGTCATACATGTGTCAAGACATATTTAGCACAAGTGGTTCACACTTCTGGTGTAATCAGCACACCAGTGAAGCTGGTCCACCAACCACCAGCAAATCTGCATCTCTGATCATACGTTCTCAGCCAGACTTTCTCACCAGCTTGAACCTTTACAGCAGTATGACAGGACGCACTTTCAGTGCCACTTGCGCACAGATATCCAATTACACCATTTTCCAACACAACATCAAGCCTGGCTTCATGCTCACTAGCTGGTTTATTTGGACTTGATGTAGCCATGAACATGTAGACACCTGTTACAGGAGCTGTAAAGATGCCTGTCTTATTGTTGTAGCCTCCACCGATATTTAAAAAGACATCTCTTAGATACAGGATACGTTCACTTGTAGTTGTCACATCTGCTGACAGAACTGCATGGAAGGAAACCTGAGAACTTGAGCATGCTGCAAAACAACAGATAAGAACAGAAATTAACGTTCTGAACAAATTACATGTAAAAGTTGCTTGAAATGAGAGCAAACACATGTGGAAATTTGCTAAAAGACATTACATTCACACAACCACGCATACAAAATATGACTGACCGAGTGCTGAACTGTACTTACTCATTTTTTGCTCCAGTGACATTATCTGTCTTGCTTTTTCTGTGACCGAGTCCTTAAGACTTGACATTTCATGTTGGAGAGAATTGACCTTAATCTGCGAAGCTGCAAAATCTGACGAAAGTTTTGCATTTGACTTCTGCAGAGCTGTAACCTCACCAGAGAGCTGTGACTTCAATGAAGTGATTTCTTTGCACAAGTCTGGGTGTTTTTCTTGGAGTTTAGCATTTTCCGAGCGGAGTGCATCAAGCTCTTGAAAAAGTTTCTCCCTCTCTGTTTGTCCCACTGCCACGTCCAGACACATGATGGAATTCTTATCTCTCAGGGCCGCAAAATCGGAGAAAAATTTGGCATTCTTTTCCTGTGAAGACATCAGATCATGGCGAAGTGACCTGTTCTCATCCTGAACTGCCTGGACTTTTCTCTCAAGCTGTGTCTTTAACTCGTCAAGTCTTGCCTTCCACTCTTCTGGTATTGTTGAAGGCTTGTTCACCATTTGTTTAGCTCCTGAGGTTTCAGCCTGTGGGAAACTTAAGTTCTCTGAGGTCTCCTCAAAAGCTGCATCTGCATGCAGCTGCTTGACAGAGACAGCAATTCCCATGAAAGCTCGGCATGCATCCTGCATTTTACAACCAACCTGGGGGTCCCTTTGAAGCTCAAAGAAAGATGTCTGCTCTTTAGTCTCCAGCATCTGCTCAAACTGTTGAAGATCTGACTTGGACAGCAACGCCGATTGAAGGTCTTCCCATGATGTTGCACGACGCAGAACTGCTGCTGACAATTTTGTTTTAAGGTTGTGTGCTGCTGTCATCTCAGCCTGCAGTCTATCACGCTCGGTTTGAGCGGCATCCCTCAGACTGCTGAATGCCCCATCACGAGCATCGGCCAGATACCGAAGAGCTGTGCAGTAAAGCGTGTTGATAGTGTCATCTATGGCTCTCTTTTCTTGATCCAGATGTTTTTCTTTTTCGGCAAGCTTTGTCAGTGCAGCATCAAGAACTTCAACCTGACCATTGGCCTTATCCATCAGTGCAGCAATGGTGCTATGTAGCTCCTGTTTGGCTGCTTTTATTTCTGACTGGCAAATCTTGTTATGCACACGAACGCATCCGGAGCAGACACTGTTCTGGCAACTTGAGCAGCGGTGATCAGCTTCTTTGCTATCATCACACAGGTCGCACAGCACTGGCTTTGAAGAAATGGAGGTTTCTGCATCGGTCCCATCATCAACATAAAAATTGGCCTACAACAGAAAGAGCATGTGCCCACAAAAACTTGTACAGTGTATTCAAATTTATAAAATCTGTCTTGTAATGGAGCAAAGAGACCCTAAAAATGAAAGTGAAAGCACACTAACACTGACAAAGTTTAGATTTAGAATCTAGAAAGGGGGGGGGGGGGGGGGGGGGGCTTCTCTGGCATCATAACAATTAACATTTTCTGATCTTGGGTGGCTCAAAGTGAAAGCATGCTCACATTGGACAAAAATTAGATTAACTTCTGGAATCAGTTTTTAAAAAGAAAAACGCCTTCTCTGGCTTTATGTACGCTGCAATACCATTTTCTGATTCTGAGTACCGGTAGCTTGTTTCAGTTTGGAGGCTCATCCATCAAGTACTCTCCTCAATCAAAGAGCGAACAACGGAATGGGGAGGGGGGGGGGAGTAATGGAGGTTCCTTGATTGGTAAACAAGGGTGTGTGTGTGTGCGTGCGTGCATGCGTGCTGTGTGTGTGTGTGTGAAGCAACCGGAAAAAGGAAGTGCGACAAGTGCAACCGCAGACATGGTACTGTTTAGAATCAGATATCATACATGTACTGTTTTCGTATGCACTCGAAAACTTCCCTTCCCCCTTGCTTGGGCATGTTGGGGCATACACTCAGGTGTACTGGGGTCCTCTTGGGCCTGAATAAACCAACTTACCAAGGGACATACAAAAACTCATGCCTGATACCTGAAAACTAGCCACGCCTCCAGAAGGTACTGAGATGTCCTTGCGACATGTTGGGCAGCAGATAGTCAATGTGACTGTTCCAGTATCCTTCTCTGCATCTTTGTCATATGGAGAGAGGCTGGCTGTCCCCAAATCCTGTAAAAAAATTTAAGCAGGTGCAGAACTTGAATTACTATTTGAATTGATACGTAGGAAATGAGTGCACCTAGAGTAATAAGGCCAAAAAAAAAAGAAGTTGTTTCTGGTAACCCGACCGACCCTAAAAAAGAAAAAATACAAGCACGACCAGTTTGGGTTTTCATGCGCCTGTCGTAACGGAAGTTGTGCGCCATTGCGGACCCAAGATTAGAACGAAATATGGTAAGATAATGTGTTATAATATTAAATACAGTTTCACAGAGCATCATTTCTTATTAATACCCTGTTTCTTTGTTCTTGGATATGTGTGTGTGTGTGTGTGTGTGTGTGTGAGGGGGGGGGTAAAAAAAAGAAGAAAAAAACAACCTACCTACCTACATACCCTATTTTTTTTTATTTTTTTTTTGCCATGTTACCAGAAACAACTTTTTTTTCTTTTCTTTTTTGGCCTAATACAATAAACTGTCCACAAAAATCCCTGAAAAACAACAGATAAGGCTTTCTTGTTTATTTTGCACTATTCGGGAGAGTATACATCACTGAATGATACTCGGGGCTCAGACAAATCAATAAATCCACTACAAAGTAAGTGATCGATACATACATGTAGATCCATAGATTCACCCGGTATACATAATACCAGACACATACACAGTGAATGGGAAAAAGAATACATGTTCACAGCTCTACACAGCCATCCATTTTAGTTTTCACAAGTTTAAATTACTAATTTTGAAATCTGCACATTGCACATTGTGTACCTGCCATTTCTTTGTTTTACTCTACCTTGCAGTGGGCGATATTACTGCACTCCTTATACATGTAACGATAACCCGTACATTGGGTACCATGTCTGATCGTTAAACTGCCGCGAACATGTTTGTTCTGAATGTAATATTCCTATCAAAATGCTAAATGAATTCCGACCATCACATAATTATTGAGAAATCGAAAGTACAGCCAACATCATCTGCGAAATTAAAAATTTACCTCTGGCATCTGCGTCAGCTTTGCATTTTCCTCGAGTGCAGTAAGACAAGGCAGACAAAATGTGTGGAAACAAGGCAGCAGTTTTGGCCGGCGTCCTTTGTATGACTCCATACAGATACTGCATGTCACACGTGCACTGTCTCCCGCGGTCGCCATTTTGAAGTCAAAGGGTGGAGGAAGGGGAGGCCACTCCTGTTTCACTTTCACTCTTCTTTCACAAAGACTCAATTCGTCCCTCCAAACAAGAGAGAGAATCTGATCGAACCAAACAGAATGTGAAAGCAAACGTCATTTAGCCGTGCTTGTTGTTGTCTTATCACCGAAAGCCATGTCTCACAACGGAAAACCTCACGCTGACAGGTAATTTTCAACAACAGCGCCCCGCTTTCCCCTGTGGGCCTGGAAAATCTGGTCTGGTTCGGTAACTAATGTAAACTATCGTCTGCATGGCGTCGTGCATAGACACGTACACTTATTTTTGCAGACGCAGAATTCACCAACCCCGCATTGTTTGCGCATTCTAAATCAACGTCAGCTATGGATAACGTTTGTCTCTACTTTACGTTCGTCAGATTAGGGTGTTTGTCGTAGGTAAATCTGTGAATGACCTCTCTCTCTCTCTCTCTCTCTCTCTCTCTCTGTACGTGTTTGATGTGTCAAACTCTGTAAACAGTGATGCTCATGAGAAGGTTTGCAGCATATGGCTAAAACTGTAAGAGAGTGACCATTTCAGCATTAAGGGGGAGCCTTTTAGCGACAGCCAATTAACTGTAATTGTTTTCTTATGTTTTCAGAGAAGCTGAGGCCAAATTGGCGCAGAAGAAAGTGCAGACAGTAGAAAAACATTTAGGTCAAATCTGCGAAACTGTTGGTTCTGTCACAAGGAAAAGTGCACGCCTCAGGGACAAAGGTAATGATTGATGTTCTGCCTAACTGTGTCTATCCGTTTATTATTTTTCTTTCCTTTAATAAGTTGAATGTTTTGTTTTCATTGTGTAATAGATTACAAAGATTCTTTTCACAAATGTTATCAGTACAGTTGCAGTTTGTAACCATGTGGGATTTAGTCATAACTTGATTCTAAATTAGTTCAGGATGACACACATTGCATTTTTGACAAAGCTGTTTCTAAAATCAAGTTACGACAAAATTCAACCACACAGGCAAAATGTGTTTCAACCTTTTTGAATAATTTTGTCTTAAGCCGGCTCTTAACTGGGCACTGCGGAGCGCCACAGTTGTGACACAGTTATGATTTTTGGGGTTTCCGCTGCTGTGACGTCATCACAGCAACCTGAATTTCAAATAGACACAACTGTGACTGTGGTTTCCGCAACAGATTCTGATTGGCTGTACTACATCCGCAGAGTTACCTTTTGCTTGTTTGTTGAAGTTATGTCCCATTTGTTTATGTCCTGAAGAAGGCGTAAGCCGAAACGTCGACCTGTGCCGTCCTTTGTCAAAGTTAAGTGGTTTCTGTCCCTTTTGTGTCGCTTTTATTTGTACTACATCACTCGGCGCGCAAACATGGCGGACAGCGCATCTTCAATTGGTTTGTCACCAAGCACAGCCGTGTTCAGTTTTGTAGTTAGTAGACACACCGAGTGCAACGACTGTGATGTGCACATGTGTTTTGCGCGCTGTGCCCAGTTCAGAGCAGGCTTTACGCTGATGGCAATCCGCTGTGGGTGAAGGGCCTCCATACCCAGTTCTCTAACTGATGAACAATGATATGGACACTGAACAATATAGAAGGAAGTACATGTAACATATGTAACACAACTTGCAACTTGATTTTACGTTTCAGGTGACCTCCTTGCTAGGAACATAATTGCCTTTGCTGAGGCCGATCAGTTTAACTCTTCCACTCACCACAACCTTCTGGCATTTGCTGAAAACTACGCTGCTGTGCAGGATTACAATCATGCAAAGGTATAACGCTTTTTAAAACTTTTTTCCAACAACGAACATTTTGAATATTTTCCATGGGTCTTTGTCACAATCACAGTATTCAGGTAAAAAATGCAGAGACTTGGAATATACGTACCGCCCCACCCCCCACACCCCCAGCCCCCATCACCACCACCACCAACCCCCTTTTCCTCCCAGTCCCACCCCACCCACCCCAGAGGAACAGCAATTAGTTGCCACCCATCTACTTGCACATTTATTTAGAATTATCATGAATGAATTTGATTTAAATTAGGATTTATTTTGGCTATTGTCCTTGAAGTGTATAGTGAGTCTTTTAGTATGCTGATGAATTTTTAAACACTTTTCATTCTAGATACAGAGGCTGGAGGCCAAGGTCCTGAAACCCCTGATGGGATATGGAGAGAAGTGCAGATACATAAAGGTACATGATGAATCATTCTTACGTTCACTCAGCTGACTTGCCATATATGATATATAGACACAAACTACCAAAAAGTCATAGCTAATAGTGCATATGTTTGAATGCATTTTAATCACAAATTGAGATGAGAAGGACTGCAGATTGTGAACGGCTGAACCATTCAGAGGTACATGTATGTTAACTGTGGGACCTTTGTACACTGGTGATATATAATAATAATACCGGTAATAAAATGTATAGGCACTTTACCCAGTTTCATGAATCGGCTCAAGTCGCTGCAAACTGAACCCAACACGCACGCTCATGTGAATCACACGCATTCTCTCACACACTGGACATAAACACATTACAATCATGTGGTGCGAAGGGTTAGCTCAGCTATTTCAATTTCGGAATTTAGAATTGCATTTATTTTTCAAATTTGGTGGGCTGAACATTTCCAAAGCAGAGGGGGAGGAAGCCGGAGTACCCAGAGAGAACCCCAGACAATCGGCCTGAATGAACGGTGCCACATATGAGAAGGAAAAATTCTTTGCCCTGAGTGGGACTCCAACTTCTGACCTCTCGCATTGGTGACAAGTATCTTAACCACTAGACCACAACCGCCTATATATGTTACAGTCAAAGCTGGAAATTAGTCATTTCCAAAATTTTCAGGCATTCCCAGAGAATGACTGAAAATGGAAGCCTCTGATTTACTGGGTTTGCCTGATTGTCATTTTGACCGTCAGGCATTCCCGGAGAATGACTAATTTCCAGCTTTGACTGTAACATATATACACTTGAATCAGAAGTGACACTTTGACAATTATGGTGTGTGTGTGTGTGTGTGTGTGTGTGTGTGTGTGTGTGTGTGTGTGTGTGTGTGTGTGTTTGCGTGTGTGTGTGTGTGTGTGTGTGTGTGTGTGTGTGTGTGTTTGGTTGGATGTGTGTGTATGTGTGTGTGTGTGTGTGTGTGTGTGTGTGTGTTTGGTTGGATGTGTGTGTGTGTGTGTGTGTGTGTGTGTGTGTGTGTGTGTGTGTGTGTGTGTGTGTGTGTGTGTGTGTGTGTGTGTGTGTGTGTGTGTGATTTTTGTTGTTTTCAGAGGGGTATCAAGTCAGAACTGTCAGCATGCGGGAGAGAGAAGAAAGCGATTCAGAAGTTGGAGAAAATAAGAGAGAAAACTGACAACCAGTCACAAATTGTATCCTTCATGATGCTTGCAGCCATTGTATTTTTCTATTCTGTTTATTGTTGTGCCCTTTTATTCTAGAAGTTAGTCTTCTTTGATGCTACAATATTATATAAAAGTGTGTTATGTATCTCGACCCAGAACCAGGAAGTCTGTGAGTCCCTAAGAACAGAAGCATACATGTACATGTACCACATTCAACAAACGAGGCACATGCTGATTTTTTTCTCTCTCTCATAAACCTATACCTTGTGGCTGACTAAATGTAAGACTTCTTATGTTGAAATGACTGTGTACACATGTACTTGCATCAAACATTTCCTTTAACTTCTTGTACAGGCACAGGTATGGTGAACAATATTTTAGAGTGAGAATCAGTGCACCCGATGTGGTGACATGTCAGGGAGTATTTAAATCAGACTGAAGTCATTTGCCACCCTAGGACAGTAATACTGGTAGTTTAGATTTGTAAGTCCTCCTTTCTGCTAGTTATTAGGTGTATGAGAGGAAGCGTGGAATACTGGGGCCCTGTCCCAAGGTACATGGACCTCCATAGCATCATATCTTATAATAATAATGAAATGAAATGAATAAACCGGCCCCCGTAGTGTAGTGGTTAGCACTTCGGACCATGGACCGGGAGGCCCGGGTTCGAGTCCCAGCCGAGGCAAGCGGGATTTTTCCTACCTAGGTCGGCTCCTACCCAGAGCGGGTGTGCTATGGACCCAGTGAGGAGGCTGTTGCCACACAGCCAAGATTCACCCACTTCATGGGTGCGACTTTGGGCGTATGGTATGACACGTCTTATGATGTGGATGATTACACGGCCGGCACCACAGGTACCGTAGTTCCCAGGCCTGGTTAATGCCGGGATATTTATGACAGGAAGCGTGGAATGCGGCCGTGTCCCGCAGTTCTAAACCACACGGACCTCCATAGCATCATCTTAGCATCATCCTCATCTCCATCATCATGCATAATAAAAATTGCCCCAGCTTCCGAGCCCTCCGTGGATTCCACCCATTACCAGGGAGGAAGACCACTGGAACTGGCAAAAAGAGTTGGGGGCAGCCAAAAAAAAAAAAAAAGAAGAAGAAAAAGAAATGAAATGAATACATTTTATTTAGTTGTGCAGTTTACAATTGTTACCAGTTTGTTTTCCCTGGTTTATGTAGGCGGAGATCGACTTGGACCGAGTGCAGGGGGAGGAGCAGGTGGTGGGTGACGCCATGGAGGTAGAGGTGGACAAGTTTGAGATGGAGAAACTCCTGGATGTAAAGGTAAAAAAAAACTAATCGCTAGCTGGACATTGGCCTAAAATTTGGGAGTCAGATTTGTTGTCTGTCATCATCTTAGCATGTGCTGAACTAGTTTGGTGTCCTTATCATCTGATGACTATACATGTATCAAAAATGTATAGGCTGCTGGGTATAATTCCCATCTGCTCATCACTGGCGACCTGGTATTCAGAGTATTATGCACGTTGTTCTATTTTAAAGGCGTCAGTGACAATAAAATGATATTGATCCTAGGCCTTGATCCTTTTAGACACATAGACTTCACGTCAGTGGCACCAAAATAACATGAGAAATATGACTGCGTGAACGTACGAACGGAAGCATGCTACTTGAAGATTGCGAGTTATTACTGGCAGGCTGGGTTCTTTCAGTGGTCTAGTGGTTAGGAGACTTGTCACCAGTGTGAGAGGTCAGGGGTTCGAGTTCCACTCGGGGCAAAGAAATTTTCCTTCTCGTATGTGGCACCGTTCATTCCGGCTGATCGTCGGGGGTTCTCTCTGGGTACCCCGGTTTCCTTTGGAAATTGTTCAGCCCACCAAATTTAGAAAATAAATGCAATTCTAAATTCCGAAATTTAAATAGCTGAGCCGACCCCTCACACCACGTGATTGTATGTAATGTGTTTATGTCCATTGTGTGAGAGAATGCATGAGATTCACGTGAGCGTGTTGGGTTCAGTTCGCGGCGCTTTGAGCCCATTCATGAAATTGGGTAAAGCGCCTACACAATACTCATTATTATTATTATCATTCAGTTACACATCTTATTCAACAATTTTGTAGAGTTTAGTTTTTATTTATTTTTCATCAGGGAAAATTTTTCATGTCAGGCATGTTTACCATAGGGACTGGATATAGCTGCGCGCTAACCATTAGTTGGATGCATCTCCAGAAGATTTTGCCATTTAGTGCACCACACTTCTTGTGTACTTTTAAAATCAGCCTACTAAAAAGCTTGCTTTGTTGTTGTTTTGCAGAACGTACTGACAGAGTTAGTGAAGATTGAGATGTTGTACCATGCCAAAGCTCTGGAGTACCTGTCTCGCTGCTTCGAGAACACGCAGCAGATCAGCGTAGAGGCCGATCTTGATGTGAGTACGCTACACTTTCATCTGTTTGATGTGAGCTCCTATGATGAATACTGGTACATACAGATGTGCATCACTTCAGTCAGTTTATTTGGGCAAGTTTTTAAGTTGAGTGGTACAAGTATGGATTTAAAGGTTTGTGTTTGAATTCTTTATCTTTATTCTTTGTGTTTTGCGCTCTTTTTATCAGAATTATAGTCCCTTTGTCAAACTTTCCTTTCTTGTATTTGGCTGATAGTTTTATATATATAGGTTTATGAAACTTTCAACAACAAAAAATTGAGGTTTTCAATGCCACCATTTGTGTCATAGGCATGAAGACAGATGTGTATTTTCTGTTTTCAGGAATTCCGAGCCGCCATGATGAAAAGTTCTCGTACTGGAGGCAGGAAACAGAGCGACAAAGGTCAGATGCGATTAGACGCGTCTACTCTCACTTCCACAGGATCCACGAGGCGGTCGTCCGACACGATGACCTCCGGCACCTTCACATCCCACCAGTCTTCCACACTGCGATCTCGTCAGTCACCTCGCGTCCGCATTTCTAGCGTGAGTTGAACAGTTAAAGTCATTGACACAATTTGCTTGGTGTTTGTGAGACTTTTGTCTTTTCCTGATCATCCTGCAAGACAGCGTGTCTATATTCAGTATAGGGACATCTGCGGACAAAACACTCAACAGTGAGGTTTACAGGGCCACCTCTCCCATCTAGCAATGTGCCTGCACATGCTACTCGGTTCTGCTAAAGTGAGGGGCTCAGCTGGATAGCTTGTGCGGGGACAGAGTTGGATTGGACCGCTGTGGCTCTGTGAACCATGTAAATGTTCATACTGGTTTATTCTTACCCCTGATTATGTACCCCTTTTGCTGCCTCTTTCCTGGGTATGCTGGGTTTCTTACTTCTACATATCTACCTGATCTTCAATTTTAGTACATGTAGCACTGTACAAACTCACTCTGCTAGCTGTTTGCCTCAGCAATACAGTTTTGTACCTGTTGTGACTGATGTGAATAACCCTCTAATCTTTGCAGTGGTTTCTATTCCTGTACTCATTTGTAACCTCTCTTGAATCAGACATACATAGGGAGATATAGGGAAAGCTGGCTCTTGCAGCTGCTTACATCCTTTGCTCTCCTAGGAACCAGGTCGCTGTTTACATTTCAAAGGACACAACTCTAAGCCCTCCATCTGCGTCCAAATGACCCGTGCGCGTTTTGAAACTAGGTATCCAACAATGAATCAGAATATGAATTGTTTATTGATAGCCCTTAGGCCCATTCAAAGTTGAGAGTGACATCCAGACATTCTTATACACATCAATACATGTACAAAAAATAACCGAAGTGCAAAATAAGGTATGTCAACTCAGCTGAGCAACTGTTGTCTTTTTCTTAAAGCTAGAAAAATATATAATGTCAGGTTCTTAACTGTATAATCGTTACTTGAGGCCATTAACAAAGTGAGTCGAAAGCTGCTTGGATGGTTCCAGTGTTTTCTAGGAATAAACCGGGTACGTATGTCAGAAAGACTGGGACAGTATAAAAGAAAATGTAACTCGTCCTCAGTACCAGTCTGACACAGTGGACGTAATTTACTCAGGGGTTCAGCTTCAGCGTAACGCAGATTATGAACTTTTATCGGTGAAACGCCAAACCTGAACCTTAAAGGTGTCTAACAATGGGAAACAAGTACTTTCTGTTCAAAACAAAATACTTAGGTAGGAAACTCTACAGCTGTGAAGTGAAATTCAGGATTCTGCACTTGTCAGAAAAGTATAGTTTCAAATACTGACTTACATTACTCAGACCATCTGCTAAACTATAACCACCCAACAGCGTTTTAAAGTAGCTTACATGAAGAAGTAAAATCAGTCATTTGGACAGCAAAGCGTTATTTAAGGGGGGAGTTTAAGTCAGACTTTCATATCTCTCTCTATATATGTCACTGCTTGAATCAAGTGCTTTTGTGTCTTCAGGAATAATGATTTGTGCTGACACAGTAGTAGAAATAGAAAATGTAATGACCATTTTTTTTTTTTTTTTTTTTTTTCATTCTGTAATTACCATAGTAATAACTTGATCTTAATGAAGATTAAAAATAACCTTGAAATGCTTCGAGGATTTACTAGTTCTACGAGTTGGTGGTGGCCCGTTGCTTTAAAGCTTCCTATATACAATAAAATACATGTACCAAGCGATGATGAATCGTTCAGATGTTTTGCAAAATGAAAAGCACTTGACCGGAACAGTGTCTTGTTTGCTGTTGTCTGCACTCTGTTTTAACCTTTCCCGTTCTCTTTGCTGTGTTCCCACAGGAAGCACCTGAAGAATTTGTATAGCTCTTGCATGGGAACCGTTAGCACAGGTACAGAGCTGCTGTTTTAATACACACTTGCATGTTCTTTAGGAGTTGATCATACTAGAGTACCGAATAATGCTTCATACACTGAGAACTACTTATGATTTATTTAAATTAATGCCGACATATGTTCGTTAGTTTGAGTCATCTGCATTTTCTTGTGGCTTTTTACTGTGTTTTTCTAAGAAAACACAGGTGACTCGATCATTATTTCTTGCTATGGCTATTGTTTGGTTAAATGTTGCTGGTGTTTTTGTTTTTTTTTCTCTCTCTCTCTCTATTTAAAAAAAAAATTAGTGAAAATTATCACCTTGAGTTTAGGTTTTACAATAAGATTCAAAAGTGATAATTTTATAATTTTATTGTTTCCATAAAACCAATTGTTTATAGTGTTCATATGTTCTGTAATACAGTTACATGCATGCAACACAGTTGGGGGGGGGGGGGTAGTGACATGCAACACACACTAAACTTCTGGTTATATGTGCAGACACCGCATCTCAAATTTGCTTCAAATATTCTTACATACATACCAGTGTGTGTGTACCCATGTACATGTGTAGGTGTAGTATTGAGCATGTATTTCTGTACCATCGCATGTTAGTGAGGGTTAAGTCTTGTTTTGTGTGCCTATAATTAGCTTTTACATATGTGCAACTGCAATTTTTGCATGGGCCCTGTTGCATTGGCTGCATCTTCCTTTACACTTGCCTAGTTGTGGTGGAGGTTGGCGTAACGCGATTTTGAGAACAGCAGTGTAAAGTGTGTGCCGTCCCAAGCTATTCTCAAATCATTTCACATCGACAGTCCACGAATCACGATATTCTATTACAGGACTTTCATTTTAAATCAACACAATGGCAGTAGGATAGTGTATGTGAAAAATCTGTACGTGTACAGTACCGTGTCAAATGAAATCTTTCATCTGAATCGGGAAATGCATACAACATGTCTTTCAGTTTCTAACAGGTGCCCCAGCGATCGTCAAATGTGTCAGGACCATGGTAGCCATTCGGGCTACCGCCCTGAACAAAACTGGTAGCCCGAAAAAAAAATTCTGGAAGCCGGAGTGGCTGCTAGGTTCTGATTCATCTCAGAATTCCTGCTCGCCATTCGGGCTACCGCTACCGGAGCTTTCACTCGCCCGACGGTATTTTTGGTAGCGAAAGCGAGCGGGCGAGTGCATTTGACGATCGCTGGTGCCCTCTTTGCAAATCACAGCAGAGTTGACCCTTTTGGTGAGACACCAAACTACTTATCCCTAACAGCTAGAAATCATACCATGTTTTACCATGTTTTTACCATGTTTTACCATGTTTTCAGTGAAAGACCCATGTCTTTTTGTTTTGCAGTGACCTTACCCTGGTATCACAGATTACACACTGATGAATGTTGTCTGTTTTCAGCAAATGTACCGGGATGCAGATGGCGAAGACTCTGAAGACTATGAGGAAGACGAATAAAATCAACTCACTCGCGTGTTTTTACATCACCGTAACATTCAAGTTCATTGTACATTTAAACTAAGTATTTATAAGGCAACACTGCTTTCTTTCAGGCACAAATCTGTTGTGTAGATGTGAACTTGTTGACATTGTCTAATATTTGCCAAACATGACAATCATCTCAGATTGATTTTTTTTTTTTTTTTTTTTTTACATTCTATTATACACATTTGTGATGAATATTTAACCATACTAGTTCCAGTATTAAATGCCGCACTAAGTCAGTTGACGTCTTCGAGAAAGAGTGCATTTATATCATTAAACTACCTGTGATGGAAAAAAAAAATTTTTTTTACTGTGATATGGAGCAGATGGATGCATGCTGTAATTATACAAAACTGTAATTTTTATGTCGAGCGCAAGTGATACTTAGCCCATAGAGCTCAAATTTTGTCTAGGAAAGTCTGTTGTCTTAGAAACTTAATGCTGCAGGTAACTGCTGTTTACAAGGTGAACAAAAAGGTGATACATGTAATTGTGTAATTAGGTGTGTGCATACTTACTGCAAGTTGTTGGGGCGTATTTTTTAGGGTTTTTTTGTGTGTGTGGGTTTTTTTTGTTTTTTTAGTGCTCTACAAATGGCCAGTTATTCTCAACATTAATATATTCAATTTACAAGAGGCCCCAACTGTACCTGATGCAGTTTCATTTCTTTTCTTTTTTAACTACTTCAGGGGCGCCGGAAGATTTTTTTTTTTTTTTTTTTTTTGGGGGGGGGGGGGGGTCAGAATCTCAGAGGGGGGAAAGGAAAGGACATTGCCCAAAGAAAGTTTTAAAAAAAAAGGGGGGGGGGGTGATTATCAGACGACTTTCTGCCAAGTCGTTTTGATATTTCATGCAACGGCTAAACTGAGTTCTCTGTTGGGTGGCATGAGGGAGAGAGTAGGAAGAGGGATAGGGGGAGGTAGGGGAAGGGAGGGGGGGCTGCTTCCCCAGGGGGAAGTGCATCATCACGGTGCAGCGCAACCCAGTACCTATCCTATTCTTCAGTTTTTAAATATTTCTGCAAAACTGCAGATGAGTAAGCAGCCTGTGATGAACCATGAATATTTAAAAAAAAGCTGTCCATTTCATTTTCACTGTTGCCTCGGGCATTTCTAATCAAAATGGATGTGTTAATGATCAGCAGCCAACTGCTATAGTCACTCCTTGTGCTTGTATTATTTTCCCTGAGCTAGTCTTTTTTTGCATGTGCACTAAATCTCATATCATTTACCAATGCGATGGTAAGTCGTATGGACATTTACAGGGTATTCGGCATTCCATGACTTTGCGTTCATATCGTTCTGTCAGCGGTGTTCAAAGCATTGGAAGGTGTTCAAATTCTAAGTCTCAACCTAAGCAGTGTCAGTATCTTGTTCTCTGCGAGGCTGTTTTACAGTGTAACAACCAGTCTGTGTGCTGGGCATCTTATCAGAAAGATGCACAAAGAAGTGCATTGAACTGGCATCCAGTGTTACTGATGCCTCAGAAATCTTTGATCTCGGCAGTACAATAGTATACTGTCCACAGGTGGTAGAAATTCACAATCAAGTTTTAGTAGTTTGAACATTGAGATTTTCCCTTACAATGTTTTGGTTTTTTGTTTGTTTGTCTGTATTGTTATCTTCCCCCAAGTGTTTGTGGTTCTAAGTCAGTCTGTCTGCACGGTCTTCCATTGCACAGCACAAACATACACACGTTTGCCTAAGCATCCAGAGTGATTTATTTAGAAATTACCTGCACAGAGCAAAACCTGGATTATTTTTCTAAAGATGTGATGATGATGATGATGATGATGTCCCATGTTAATAACCACTTACATTTTATTTTTGGCATGAGAGTTGCGCCAAGTAATTTTTCAGTTGTATTGCTTTAACATTTGTACAATGAATTTTTTCCAGAGTTTTTGTATTTGTTTTTTATCTTTAAATTTCTGATTAATTCTGTTGCTTATTTCATGTACGTAGGTGTTAACATTATGTAGCCAAAGCATAGAAAATAAAGTATATTTATTATCATTTTCACTTCAGTTTTCTCTTTTCACTGTGAGGAACATAAGAGTCTCTTGCATGTTGTGCAATTCGGTCATAACTAGACTGAGAATGACATGCAGGGTCCACTCACCCTGCGCTCTCCTGAAAATGGTGTTATGATGACAAAATTTGATGATAACGTCCATATTCACCAACACATATTCATCCATTCAGACAAGATTCTTGAAAAGCAGCGTAAACCTTGATCAAAGTACTATTTATGTCTCCAAAACATTGTGAACATTCAACAATTTGAAAATGTACACGATTCCAATTCCATGCATACAAAAAGCTACGTAAAATGTAATGGGCGGCTACAGGCTAGTCTATATATATATAATCTGTGACTACTGTCATGCTAAAAATATCACAGCATGCTAAACAATTTGGACATAAAACATTCAAGTAAATGGACCAATAAATGTTCTACAACATAATAAAGATCTTGTCAACATGTAACACCCTGTTCAGAAACATGTAGCGTACCAACCTTTGTACAACCCTGTTCATCGACACTTGATTTACATGTATTTTCAAAAATCTACTCTAATGAAGGGGGGAAACTTCCAGTTGGGTATCTATGTACGCAAAACTGAAAGTAAGTCTGGGCGCATTTACACTGGACTAAATAAGCAAACCTGACATGCCAAGAAGCTGCCCAAGCAAGTTTACACTAGAAAATTTCCTCCAAGCCAAGAACCGAACCTGGTAGTATATACGCATGTGAATCAGGCTCGCTTTGGGTCCCAGGACAACATTACGTAACAGCTAGTCGGCGCACCTTCTACAAAACTGCAGTGTAAACGCAAGAAAGTGCATGGGTGGGGCATGGTTTGGTTTAGTCCAGTTTCAAGCTCAGTTATAAGGTAAACATGCCATCAGATTCCAGAAATACATAAATAGCAAAATCAACACGGGATTAAGAATCATGAAAAGAAGGGGGGAAAAAAATGGGGTGGGTGGGGGGGAGGGGGTGTAGGGCACTGAAACTCTAAAAACCCATATGGCAGAACATTATTGCCTAACCCTACAGGTCAAGTTTGTAATAGTGATGGCACTGAACAAGACATCAAAACAAACAACATTCACACACGATACACTTAACTGTGAGTAGATTCTTGACACATCACCCCATTACCAAGTAATGTGTTTCCAAACGCCCAACAGTTGCCATGACTCCCACAGCCCTTTCAACACATCAAGTACAGGTATTGGTGATATCTAGTGAATTCTAGAAAAAGACCTGGACACCATGGAGTACGACTTATATAAAGGCAAAGGCAATTGACAACAATAAAATATAGTATTGGTATACTTTCACCGAGTATAGTGAAGGGAGTAAATCAGAAATAGAAATAAAAAAAATGAAAAACAGCCAGCAATGCCACCTTGGTTATAGTGGATGGTGTTCACGATTCACAAAGTCAACATGCTTTCGAAACATTTAGATTCACAACTCTGCAGACCAGAAAAGGTGAACGCGTCTCACACCAAGAAATCTTACGTCTATCGGTGAGTGCTGTGATGATGTTAACCCTGATGTGCTCACCTCTACGTAATATGCACCAGCAAGCTGATGCCTACACGTCCATGGGGCTACAAAATACAGGAACCCCCCAAATCCGTTAATATCCAAATGTCCTTTCTACCAAACCCACCAACAAGATATCTTTGTGGTTTTAAGTCACAACGCTTGAATAAATTAACAGTTTGTGGAGAAGGCAAGACGGACGGATACAAGATGCGGAGAACGCCAGGAAGTCTTGTATGCGTGCTGCATCATCATCATCATCATCATCGTCTCCGAGAATTTGTGGACCTGGCTGTTGTTTCTGCCTCTGTGTATTCATCATCATCATCTTCGTCGTCATCGTCATCATCATCGTCGTCTTCTTCATCGCTGTCATCATCCATTGTCTGCAATAATGTAAAACACTGCCAATGAAAGATTTTTTTCAAAACACATTTTTAAATCATCATTGCAATGCATCATATCACATGTCACAAACCATATTTCACAAATGTTCGACCAATTCCACCTCTTGCTCAATAACAAAGGAAGCAGCAACCAAACAGCTTCCATTTTAACCTATTTTTAACACACACACACACACACACACACACACACACACACACACACAGTGAGAAACGCCAGACTTTTCAACAACAAGAAGTAATCACTCATTACCCTAAAGCAAGAAGAATTCAATATAGCGCAAGTTACAGCACTCGGTAAATTAGGTGCAAGTCAAGGCTGTAATTTCAGCTAACAACATCCACACACCTCTCTTCTGATGCCGTTGCTGACTGGTGGTGCGGAAGGCGTCCTTGTTGGTGTTGACTGTGGAAGCGGACGAGCGCGCATGTTGACTGGTGCGTCCCGGCTGTCTCTGCTGCTGTTCTGCGAGTCGAGCGACTGCTGTGACACTGTCCGGGCCATCTCCTGGCGTGTTGTGTTGGCTGGCCGAACCTGCTTGCGGAACTCCTACAGAGATGTACACAATTGCAAATTTCAAGTCATTTGGTAAAATTAAAAGGGCCCAAGCATTAATCAAATGCATGGTGCTTAGCTCCTTTTAGAAAAGGAAGTAACACTGCAGCATACCACCCATGAAACTGTCTGCCCATTCGGAGAAAATTAAGTTGAGATGTGAGCAATACAGGCTGGGGAAATTACTTTGGGGGGAAAAAAGACTGAAACCTAGACTAGGATGCAGAGGTAGTGCCCTGCTGGGGGGACCACGGGGGCAAACAAATTTTAGCATTTTTAAATCCTCTTCTGACACCCAAGAGGAAAATACTGCTTTGGTACTGACATGAAAGTCTTCAAAAATGAAGTTAGACTGTCCGATATGGCATTACCTGTATCATGATACATTACTGTGTGTGCGACCCATCTACCTTTCCTTTGGCTGAAACTTGATGAAAGAACAGGAAATTTGTCTGAAAATTGCAAAATGACTGAAAATTTCCTAGCCTGTCAATAATATTAATTCTCACCCATTGCACCCATCACACCAAAACTCTTCTAACCTCAAGATCTTGTTCTGGATCTACGACGTCCAGTGTCTGGAAGCACTGCGTGTACAACTCGAGAGCCTTGGCGTGAAACACCAGCTCGATGTTGACAAACTCACGCAGGATCTTCTTCATGTCACGGATCTTCTTGCTCTCGAAGCTGTCAATCTGCTGCTCCAGAGCATGGGTGCTGCGAGACGCATCGATGCTGGCTTTCTGAAGCTCTGTCTCGGCCTAAATCAGTAAATGGTACAATTTAATGTGGGAAAATTATCAAAAGAGAAACAGAACACACTCTGAAAATGGTTTCCTATTGAATAAGCCCCATTCACACTCTGCCCCACTACAAACCATTTCCAATTCCATCTTTCACTTATTGAAATACTACTTTTTGGGTATCTCATTTGTTGTTGTTGTTTCTTAAATTACAGACAACCAATAATGGTGAGAAATCACTTTGTCAAATCTTGCAGTATTTTAAAATTAGCCAATATAGCAACACCTTCTGGAACTCCACCATATGCACCTAAAAAACCCACTTATTTTTACTCATTTCAAAGATTGTTACGGGATCATCAAACATCGTTATGACCAAACAGCAAACAGCTCCTCAACACCAAAACGCACACACACACTCTTCACACATCAGGAAAACAGAAAAGACAATACAGTGCTCTTATTTTGCCGCTTAGAATTAGGGATTAGTCACTAATAACCCCGTCTCTCCTCCCCCTCCCCCACCCACCCCCAAACACAGACAATATAACAAACTTAAGTAGACAGCAGGTAAAAGAACATCTGGTCAAATGCCACAACCCCATACATTTTATGCTTCTCAAAGCGAACCTGTACACATCAGAACCAACAACACTTAACCATCACCCAAACAAAATCAGACCCCCCCACCGAACACACTCAGGCTTCATACCACTTTCAGGGAAGCAGAAGCTTCCTGTATGAAAAAGAAGAACGATTTCAAATTCAAACATTTCTAGAAGTAAGACACTCTGAAAAAAACAACAACAAAAAAAAAAGCTCGGATGCTCAGAAACAGACAGACAGAATGACATAAAGTAGAGACAGAGAGACGTGAACCCTGAAAGCCGTTGTGACGATGGAGTGCAGTGAATCACAATTTACCTGTCTCTGGAAATACGTTAAGGAAAACAAAAACCTACTGCATGATATTGATAAGCAAGCAATCTATCATGACTTCCACTGGTTTCAGGTTTTCTGGTTTAACAATGACACCCCCTACCTTCAAGAAGTGTGATTTAGCGAACTGACAGAAAACTGTCATGGCTGCTACACCACAGCGAGTCATACCATACACAGCAAACAGTAGTGCAAAATGACGTAACAGTGAATATCTGGGCATAAGTGAGGTCTCAGGCTGAACATGTGTACCAAGGATACAATCTGTTGTGTGTTCTGTGGTGTCTTGGTTCTCATCTGTTCAAGTTTCTTCTTCTGGTTTTGTTCTCTTTGCTGCGCGCTGAACGCTCCTTTGAGGTCATTCTGGATGAAAGGGAAAGAGACAAAATGCACACTGTATGTCAAGGTATTTTTGCGATGAAATGAATGTAACATGAAAAGTGCACACACACACACACACACACACACACAAGGGTTGACCTCTCTCTTATACATACACCCACACACACACTCTCTCTCACACACACACACATACACACACCCTCTCTCTCTCACACACACACATGCATGCAAACACACCCCCTCTGTCTCGCGCGCACACACGCACACTTGAAGTGGTAGTGTAATATCTGCTTACCTTTGTCTGTTTGCAGAGAAGACCATAACCACCCAACTGCCCGACAACTTTTTTCTCTAGTCGATGTACCTGCATGTGTGCAAATTGAATTAGGTGCACGCAGAATGTACACATGTATGCTTAAGTATATACAGGCACAAGTTTTCCTGCTGCCCCCCAAAAAGTGGAGAACATTGTGTGTAATAATAAGATACAGGGACATTGCTTCTCAAAATAGGTAACAGGGGGAGTTGACAGATCGTCCTGCATGTCCACATTTTTTTTTTTTTTTGTCCGCACAGTTTTCCTCATGAAATGACGACCAATCAACAGCATATAATAATAATAATAATGAGTATTGTATAGGCGCTTTACCCTGAATCGGCTCAAAGCGCCACGAACTGAACCCAACACGCACGCTCACGTGAATCACACGCATTCTCTCACACACTGGACATAAACACATTACAATCACGTGGTGCGAAGGGCCAGCTCAGCTATTTAAATTTCGGAATTTAGAAAATTTTTGCATTTATTTTTCGAATTTGGTGGGCTGAACATTTCCAAAGCAGAGGGGGAGGAAGCCGGAGTACCCGGAGAGAACCCCCGATGATCGGCCCGAATGAACGGTGCCACGTACGAGAATATCACTCTCTTTTCTTAGCCCCGGCTTGACGCTGACTTGATAAACTCTCTTAAAATTCATCATCTGAACTATGGTATAATGCCTCTGCAAATATTTATTTTTCATTGAAGAAATCCTGCTGAATATATTCTAGCTGTCCTACCTGGGCTTCTCTGTAATCCTGTACTGCAGACAGACTCTCAGCAAAGTGAGTCAAACCTTCCCTCAAGCTGGGGTTCCACTTTTCATACTCAGCGTACTCCGCTATATCTCTTGACAGCTGGTCACCTGACAAGAACCAAATCACCCATTCACCATAATCACCATTATGAGTAATTAGTAAAGCATTGTGTTACAAGGCTAAGGATGGTCCATGACGCAAAAGAAGGCACAGTGTGTAGCTGTTGTATTTTTCTCCTGCTATGTCGCTCTCTTGGTGCACTCGCAGAGAAGACACGGGATACAACAGGATATAACTCCAATACTTTATTCACAGAAGATGCGCGGAGAACAAATTCATGAAAGAATAAGAACCCAGAACGCTGTGCAGGGCTATTTACATGTATACTAAACAGGTGGAAATCGTGAAAAGGTTAAAGATTTTCAGCACTGGTATTACTATATGAACAGGGTGCAATGCCATTATCGTTATGACCACTAGCCTGGTGTACCCTCATAGTAAGGCTCAATTTGTATCGTTCGCCCGTTAGGGGGTGCAAATGTATGTACCAGTCAATTCAGTCGACATTTCGCATAAAGTCGTAGAATGAAGTCAGCGGCCACGTGACTTCACCTCGCCAGATCCTGGAGTACATTTGCACCCCCTACCGCGTTGCGGGGATACAGTCGCCTCCGTTATATGAGTGGACGACTGGAGTTTATTTGCCCCTCCTCCGCATGACTGGTATACATTTGCATCTCCTAACAGGCGAACTATACCAACTGAGCCATAGTAATATGATGCATTGCACACACCAGTTAATAACCCTCTGTTGTATTAATGAAAATTTATACATCTAAACTATTAATTGCTCTCACCTTTGTCTCTTACGCGTGCAGTTTTCCTTGTGTACGATCCAAAATCGTCGCAAAGCTGTCCGAGGTGTTTCTCAATTGCTGTGATGCGGTCCTGGACGGTTTTGGACACGCTTTCACTGAATGTGGAAATATCATTATGCAGATGAAAATGTTACACATTACCAAGAAATTTTGATGAAGATCCATACTGTTTCAATCATATAAAGCACTAAATTATGACCAAGAACATTTTGAAGACAAGATACCGCCTAAACCGATTTGTTAAAAGTCATGTCATGGCATGAATGAAGCAGACCGTAAAAATGTACCACTCTCATGATAAAATTCCGAGTAATCGATGAATTTTTCAACGAAAGTACCGTCGTCTTACTTTTGCCTGAACATGTGTGATCATTTCTGCATCAAGTTTACTTACCTAGCCCTCATTTCTGCGCCTGTTCGGCTCATTTTTTGTTGCTCGCTTACAAACTTTTCCAACCGTAAACACGTACGAGATTCAATTTCCGGTGTGGATTTATCGACTGTTTCTGGCTGCCGGGTATTGAGAGGCAAAACTACTCGAGTTTACATGGGACGCAACTCGTGTAGCCTTGTCTAATAAAAATGCATTTGCCTCCCTTGGACACAGTCGCCAATGCTCTCTGACCGTGCAAGATAGTCTGCTGGGCTGACTGAGACGACCCACCAATAATAAAACATGAAGGAAACGCGTTTCTGTGTGATTTCACTGTCCGGTGTTGACATGAATTATTCTATGGGAAACACGCTTTTTCAGTCGATTCAATTATCTTAGTGTGTTCAGTGACACTGAGTCCGAGTCAGTTGCCGGCAGACACGGTGACTTCAGTTACCGTCCCTGGCCGGCGCTGCCACCCGGTCATGCTGACTACTTATGCCTTCTGTGTAGTTACTGATACACAGCTATCTTTTCAGACGGACACTGAACAGGCAACAAACATACAGACAGTATCTGCAGTTAGAGTCACCGTAAACTTGACTCCTGAAGGCGCCACCGTGTCGACAGTAGTGCCGGCCCGGGCGGCCTCAGTGTGACAGGGCGTGTCCGGCCGGTTACCGGCATGTGACTGACTGGCATAATTCTAGTCAGTATACAGAGACATACACCGCGATGATACACATCGGTGTATGTCTCTGACCTCAGTGTTACACTGACCCAATGATAGCAATGATTCAGTTCAGTGCTGACACCAAGGCCGGAATGTGCGTGTTGCCTCCACTGACTGTCACGCGGTTGCCGGTGACAGTGAATTCAGTGTCAGCCCGGTACCGCTATACTACGCAGTCGTATGAACTTTACATGATAAAAAAAACTCACACACACACACACACACACACACACACACACACACCGGCACACACGCGTGACTTCATAACCTACCACTGAGTCAGTGCAAGGTCAGGCCGACCAAGACCCAGGTCACCTCAATTAGTCAGTTCTACTTCTACTCAGTGTAAATGTGTATCCAGCCACACAGACCGATCAGAAAGCCGGCTCGGCTACACTAAAACCCCTCATGACCAACTCAGCTACCCCGCCCCTCTCACACGGCAACACAAGCCGCGTTCTTGAGAACAAAAAGCCGGTA
Organism: Batillaria attramentaria; assembly: GCA_018292915.2. Classification (NCBI taxonomy): domain Eukaryota; kingdom Metazoa; phylum Mollusca; class Gastropoda; family Batillariidae; genus Batillaria; species Batillaria attramentaria. The sequence goes on along the minus strand of JACVVK020000700.1, from coordinate 34,266 downwards.
ATTAATGAAATTACCAGGTCAGTCGCGATTGACATGGCCGCACGTGTTCAGTCTCGGAGAGGCGTATTCCCCGCCGGATCACCGACTAGCACTGACTGTCCTGCCAGTCGATTGGTTCTGCCATTGTTCTTACAATGAATTTCGAAATAGAGTACATTCAAGCTGTTTTGTTGTGCTTTGCTGTGTCCGTCGCATTAAGCTTATACAGTTACCCTGCTGCCCTCCGTGGGTCAAGATTAATACTCCGTTGATATTGTTTGAACTGATAAAATTCCGTAGATAAATTGTCGATTTGCTGTCAGTTTTAGCCGGTTTGTTACTCACATAACTGGAGAGGTTTTAGTCGCCTCTGACCGCCCCCCCCCCCCCACACACACACACACACAGCCCTTTGGTTTTATTTAGGGTAGGGTGTGGGGGGGGGGCGAAGTGATGTTGTCTTTTTTGTGTTGTTTCTGCATTTTCGGCTCATTTTGGCTGTGTCACGGGGACTCGAGTTTCTCGCTCGGTAGTGAATCTGGTGTGTAAGGCGGGGAAGTCGATTGTCCTTATGATTTAACGGATACTGACATGGTCACTGAGTTGTGTTGAGGCCCTAGGATCAGTACTGCATCGCCGGGCAGTTTCCGTTGATCGGCGAACAAACTTAACACCTAATTAGCCAGACAGACGACACGCCAGAGACTGATTTTCCTGTGACCTCACACTAACCTCAACCCGCAAAAACCAGTTCACTCCTTGTTATCGACTAGCCGCTGCACGTGCCCGCAGTTTATAGATCTGTTCTTCAGTAGCTCTGTCAATTACCTCGATTGTCAGGGTCCATAACTCCGGCTCTCACAATCAGTCCCAGATGATGTCTCTCGAACCGGACGCAGCACTCTCGATTGATCGTACGCCGGCGGTTTAATCGGACCACGCCTGCAGGATCAAGGCAATAAGGATTCGATTGGGTTCTTTGGCCTCAGCCGGGACACGGTGAGTTTTGGGGCGTTTGAGGGTATTTGGCTGGATTGTTGCGATGGATGTTTGGCTGGATTGCTGCGATGGGGTTTTGGTTGGATTGTTGTTTTGACGAGATTTTGGCTGGATTGTTATGTTTTGATGAGAGTTTGGCTGGATTGTTGCGATGGGCTTTTTGCTTTCACTGTTGCGACGTGGTTTTGGCTGGATTGTTATGATGTTTTGATGAGTTTGGACTGGATTTTTGGGATGGGTTTTTGGCTGGGTTGTTGCGATGAGCTTTTGGCTCGACTGTTGCGACGTGGTTTGGGATGGATTGCTGCGATGGCCCGGGTATTTCACTCGATTGATGCGATGATTTTTTTTGGTGCTGTATTGTTGCTATGGATTTTTGGTTTGGCTATTGCGACGTGGTTTTGGCTGGATTGCTGCGATGGGTATTTCACTGAATTTGTTTCGATGAGCATGAGCAATGAGTTTTTAGTGGACTGGTTTCCTGGACCATGGGCGTGGATGATAGTTCTTTCACGTCCCGTTCTGGCTCATCTAAGCTTATGGACTTTCAACTGCTGTCGGATGGGACAAAACCTTGCAAACTGACGTGCTAACTATGGCTTCTCAGTTGAAATAAATTAGAGCATGACTGTTTCATTTATCACCATGGTGAACCGTGGCGGCCATAAACAAAATCACAACACCCACAAAATCAGGACTTCATTATACAGGTATTCTGTTTACACTGAACTACAACACCTCCACAACAACTTGAACTTGAATTCAGAGGTCATGCAAAGTCAGAGCATGGTGTGCTTGTTCGCCATCAATCTCTCGGCGTTTCTCCTGTCTGAACGGAAGGACCAGATCTGCTTCCCTTGCCGCCCAACCCACAATCCTAGAGGGGCCTTCCGGTCAATTTACGGACAGCATCGATTTGCTGAAATGGGACGGTCGACTGTCAAGAGCTGAGGGGTTCGGGGTTTGTTGGGGAAGGACGATTAATTAAAGAGTGTATTTATCGGCATAGAAACTCGATATTCAAGATGTGCGGGGATGTGAGCTAGCCAAGTTTGTAGCTGACAGAGCGTTGGGTGTCAATGCTCGGACCATATATATGTTCGATTCAAAATTCAAAATTCAAAAATGCTTTATTGTCCATTAAATAACGGGTATAAAATGGAAACCCGTCCGTTTGGACTCACAGCTTGAAACAAAATAAGAATGAAAAACTGATTAAGATTCTAATTCAATATAAACAATATAAAATTGGTTTGTCGTGCGCAATACAACTTAAAACAAAACTCAATACAAAAATTAACTTGCAAACATCACATCTATCAGCAAATCCCGGGATGCTGACACTGAGCCACTGATATTCCCAAGTGGAGGTCGCAGTCTGCACTGGTATTTTCCCTCATTGCTCCGTCCTTTCTGTCACCCAGCTAAAAAACCACTAGGCACTTCAAACATCTTTGCTACGAAAAGACATTTGTTGCATTCATTGCTTTTGTCGCATTCTCATAGCTCCGTCTGTTGGCTGCTCTCTCGCCGGCAAAAGTCATCTGTTGCTTTCTTCCGTCATTCCACGTTTGCTTCTTTCTTTCTTTTTTCTCAGTCTTTCTTTCCCTCTTTTTTTTTTCTGGGGAGTTTGGATAGCCGAATGGTAGAACGTTGGACCTTCAGTGCTCGGGTCATGAGTTTGAACCCCGGCTAGGGCCAGATATTTATGCTGGCCTTTTTCTCGTTTCCCCGTCTTTGATATCACCCTTACGTGGTGGAAAAGGACGCAAAAAAACAACAACAAAAAACCCCAACCAACAACAACAAAACCACCCACCCACCCTCTCTCTGTTTTCTGCCATTTCTCTCCCCCCCCCCCCCCCCCCCCCCCCCCCCCCCTTCTTTCAGTTTCATCCTCGCTTGGACGTCACAGATATGCACACACGCTACATAACAGACGCCCAAAATGACGCTGTGCAAAGTCCACGTAAGGAGAAAAGAACCAGACACTTTTCATCTTCTGTTTCAACACCACACAGAACAATGCCGCCAGGTTTTGAAGCGTTTCCAACCAGACACGTGCCTGTATTGTTTCAAGGGAAACGTTTGGCCAACTCGCCTCCGTTTGGGCGGACGACAATAGCGAGCGGAATAAACATGGCTTAATCCTGCCTCTGTACTTTTTCTTGTGTCAGATAATCCATGAGGTTTACCTCGCCTCTCGTGTTGAACTGCACCTCGTTTTTCCCGTCGTTGTCCCCTGTCCATGGAGGTTTGCCTTGGTGCATTGCGGGATCGGGCGGTTGTCTTTGAAGTTGTTAAGACGGGCGACCTTTTTGGCAAGTGACACTAAAGTTTTATTGAAGAAGGCTGATAGGAGTTCATTCTACCATTTTTATGCTCACAGATCCTTCTGAGCTGTTTTCGTGTTTTTTTATGTTGTTTCCATAGTAATGGAAACAACATAATAGGACGGGCTAAAATTTCCACGTTCATGGGCAAGCATCTGTGGTACAAACGCACGTCACTGCCGATCTCCCGCAGAGACGATTTTGCAAGTGTAACTCTGACAATGACGTAAGAAAACTTGCGTCATCGATGCTGACGCGTATGATGTTCCGAACGCAGTTCTCCTCCTCCTGAGTGCCGTCTGTGTGGATGTGCGTGTGTGTGTGAATTGTGTCCGGGCCCGTTTCTTCGAAAATACTTAACCGAATGGCTTCAAATTTGGGGTATCCAAATTTATCAAAATGTTACATTAGACGATTCAAGCGTGTGATGATTGCTTAAGTGATTTGGGAGTTATCGCCCTTTTGAGACAAGTTGGTTGTCTTTCGTGTACAGGCGTAATATTTATTTAAATCACTCAATTTTTTGGCAGTAGATAGCTTGAATACGGACTCTGAATTGACTCACTACTAGAAAATGGTCGCTCTTATAGTTTTCATGTAAACCGAGCCTGAGTTGACATTGCATGTGAACCCAGTTCAGATGCCTATTTCTCCGAAAATACTGAACCGATCGATTTCAAATTTGGGGTTTCTAAATGAATCAAGATTGTTGAATAGAAGGCCCGATCCAGGTACGATTGCACACATGATTTGCGAGTTATCGCCCTTTTCAGAAAAAGTGGCTTTCTGGCGTTTAAAGGCGTAATATTTACCTAAACCACTCCATGTTTGGGACATAGATAGCATGAATACGGACTCTCAACTGAGTGAATTTTGGAGGTTGTCGCTTTTGTACTTTTGGCGTAAACCGTACCTGATGAAAGTGCTGGTGAACACACTTTAGATCTCAAAATCGCTCCTACTATACATAGATAATGAGCCTGGGGTGCCATAAAAAATATACAAAAAAATTAGAAAAATTCACTGCAGCCGTTGTCGTCAGTTGACTCGAAAATTTGTACTCGAAGCACATTTCCTTTACACAAGCCACACGCCTCACAAACATCGCAGAAAAGGCACACGCGCACTGACGCAAAACTGTATCAGCGTCAGTTTGCCGACGTCATGTTTGATTGACGTGGGGGTGTGTCGTCACTTTTCGGAAGTTCTCTATTTGTAGACGGGGAAAGCGGGAGTTTCATTGATGTAGTGAGCTTTGTTTTTCCCACTGACTCTCACTCAATAGCATAGTAGAGTGAGAGAACACCACATAGGTCTCAATGGAGCACATGCACAAACGCGGCTCGCGCAAGTCTGCGTGCGTGCGTGCGTGCGTGCGTGCGTGCGTGCGTGCGTGCGCGCGCGCGTATGTCTGTGTGTGTCTGTGTGCGCGCGCGCGCAGCAGACATAACACATAGTGAAAAAACGTTCGCCGCGCAGACTTGTCTGTTAAACACATTGAGCCGGTATAAATTCGATCTTTACACTGCGCAGCAGCAACACTTCAATTTTCATGGGGCTGCTTTCATTGCAAGAATTGTATCCGAGTCAAAGTTATTACGTCAAATGTATTATGCGTCATCCCAATGAGGAAAACGTCATATATTTCAAAGAAAACAACTTGACGTCTCTCTTCCAAAACCAAGATTGGTCTGACAAGCCCGGTCAGTTGTTTCCATTGAGAGAGAGAGAGAGAGAGAGAGAGAGAGAGAGAGAGAGAGAGTGTGTAGTGTGTGTGTGTGTGTGTGTGTGTGTGTGTGTGTGTGTGTGTGTGTGTGTGTGTGTGTGTGTGTGTGTGTCCTCCCGTATACATGGCATTACAAAAGAACGACCGTGACGACAGCAGGTGATTAAATGGAAACAACATATTGGGCTGGTCAGTGGCCATCTTGTATGTTGTTTCCATAGTAATGGAAACAACATAATAGGACGGGCTAAAATTTCCACGTTCATAGGCAAGCATCTGTGGTACAAACGCACGTCACTGCCGATCTCCCGCAGAGACGATTTTGCAAGTGTAACTCTGACAATGACGTAAGAAAACTTGCGTCATCGATGCTGACGCGTATGGTGTTCCGAACGCACTTCTCCTCCTCAGTGAGTGCCGTCTGTGTGGATGTGCGTGTGTGTGTGTGTGTGTGAATTGTGTCCGGGCCCGTTTCTTCGAAAATACTCAACCGAATGGCTTCAAATTTGGGGTATCCAAATATATCAAAATGTTACATTAGACGATTCAAGCGTGTGATGACTGCTTAAGTGATTTGGGAGTTATCGCCCTTTTGAGACAAGTTGGTTGTCTTTCGTGTACAGGCGTAATATTTATTTAAATCACTCAATTTTTTGGCAGTAGATAGCTTGAATACGGACTCTGAACAGAGTCACTACTAGAAAATGGTCGCTCTTATAGTTTTCATGTAAACCGAGCCTGAGTTGACATTGCATGTGAACCCAGTTCAGATGGCTATTTCTCCGAAAATACTGAACCGATCGATTTCAAATTTGGGGTTTCTAAATGAATCAAGATTGTTGAATAGAAGGCCCGATCCAGGTACGATTGCACACATGATTTGCGAGTTATCGCCATTTTCAGAAAAAGTGGCTTTCTGGCGTTTAAAGGCGTAATATTTACCTAAACCACTCCATTTTTTTGACATAGATAGCATGAATACGGACTCTCAACTGAGTGAATTTTGGAGGTTGTCGCTTTTATACTTTTGGCGTAAGCCGTACCTGATGAAAGTGCTGGTGAACACACTTTAGATCTCAAAATCGCTCCTACTATACATAGATAATGAGCCTGGGGTGCCATAAAAAATATACAAAAAAAATTAGAAAAATTCACTGCAGCCGTTATCGTCAGTTGACTCGAAAATTTGTACTCACAGCACATTTCCTCTACAAGCCACACGCCTCACAAACATCGAAGAAGAGACGCACGCGCACTGACGTAAAGTAAGTGCGTCATGTTTGATTGACGTGATGCTGTTTTTTCTTGGGGGTGTCTCGCCACTTTCTTTCCGAATTCCTCTGTTTGGAGACGTGGTGTATTTTACTTCTACTATGTCGGCATCTTCGTGCAATCGCAGAGAAGACACGGGATATAACAGAATACAACTCCAATACTTTATGAACAGAATATGCACGGAGAACAAATTCATGAAAGAAGAAGAACCCAGAACGCTGTGCAGGGCTGCTTACGTACTGAACAGGTCAGATCCATCGCAGAAAAGGCACGCGCGCACAGACGCAAAAGGCAGTATCAGCGTCATTTTTCCAACGTCATGTTTGATTGACGTGATACTGGCATTTCTTGGGGATGTGTCGCCAATTTTTGGACGTTCTCTATGTGTAGACGGGGAAAGCGGGAGTTTCATTGATGTAGTGTGCTTTGTTTTTCCCACTGACTCTCACTCAATAGCATAGTAGAGTGAGAGAACACCACATAGGTCTCAATGGAGCACAAACGCGGCTCGCGCGAGTCTGTGTGTGTGTGTGTGCGTGTGCGCTTGCGTGCGTGCGTGTGAGTGTGTGCGCGCGCGCGTGTGTATGTCTGACATAACACATAGTTAGAAAACGTTCGCCGCGCAGACTTATTGGGTCGGTATTAATTCGATCTTTACACTGCGCACGCAGCAGCAACACTTCAATTTTCATGGGCCTGCTTTCATTGCAAGAACTGTATCAAAGTTATTACGCCAAATGTATTATGCGTCATCCCAGTGAGCAAAAACGTCATAGATTTCAAAGAATACAACTTGACGTCTCTCTTCCAAAAACAAGATTGGTGTGACAGCCCGGTCAGTTGTTTCCATTCAGAGAGAGAGAGAGAGGGAGTGTGTGTGTGTGTGTGTGTGTGTGTGTGTGTGTGTGTGTGTGTGTGTGTGTGTGTGTGTGTGTGTGTGTGTGTGTGTGTGTGTGTGGATACATGGCATTACAAAAGAACGACCGTGACGATAGCAGGTGATCAAATGGAAACAACATATTGGGCTGGTGGCCATCTTGTTGTTTGTTTGTTTGTTTGTTTTTTCTTATCATCACACCACTTAGACATCTGACCTGGACAGTGATAGCTTTTATAATGCTGGCACTGAGCCAACAGAAGCGTACTCGGTGACGCGGCGACCACACTGAGCGCTCCATTAAGGGTAACAGCTGATGTGGAACTGATTTTGAATGTTCGACGCTCGAGCAAAGTGTAAACAACATTGTATCGCATTCAGAGCTGTACTAATCAGCAGATAGAGTATTTCGAGCGTAGAGGCTCACTCAAGAGCGAAACTATTTCAAAAGATAAGCTGGCTTAGCAAAGATGGAATTAAGCGGTTTAACGAACAAAGCGTAGCGTTTCATGGTCCACTATCGGAACAAAATTTCTCTCTAAATATCCCCCTCTAAACACACTAAATATCCCCCTCTAAACACACTAAATATCCCCCTCTAAACACACTAAATATCCCCCTCTAAACACACTAAATATCCCCCTCTAAACACACTAAATATCCCCCTCTAAACACACTAAATATCCCCCTCTAAACACACTGTCGTTTCAAGCCTCAATAAGCACACAGCAGTGTGTAGAAAACTTTCCATCGAATGTGCTTAATCAGTTCACCAGAATCTTTTTTTTTTTAACTACTTTATTGTCCCCTTCGGGAAATTCGGGCTGCTTCCCCCGGGGGAAGCGCGTCGCCGCGGTGCAGCGCCACCCAATACCTATCTTTTTTTACGATTTGCTGGGTCAGTGAGGAAAGCCGGATAACCCGGAGAGAAACCCCCGATGAGCAGCCCGGCAGCCAGGAAAAAAACGGTATCACATATCACAAGCTCGACCCCACGCTTCATCGCCGTGACATTGGTGACGGCCAAGCAAATAAAAGCAACATAAAAGGGACAGAAACCACTTAATTTTCACAAAGGACGGCACAGGTCAACGTTTCGGCTTTCGCCTTCCTCAGGACACAAACAAATGGGACATAACTTCAACAAACAAAGAAAAGGTAACTCTGCGGACGTACTGACGTACACGGCGCGGGAAAAAAAAAACACAAAACGGTGGGGGAGAAAAGGACCAGAAAACAATAGTAATAATATCATAACACCCATCCTTTGGTGACAGAAGACTGTGTGTGAAAAAAGTGGGGCAGAAAAGAACAGAAAAGAATAAATATATATATAAAAAAAAAGCAGACGTCACAACACCCATCCTTTGGTGACACAAGACCATGGACTGTGTGTGAAGAAAGTTCAGAGGGTTATGTTACGGCTTTTCGTTCAAACCACCCGGGGCCTGGCTTCCGCGCTACCTGTTGGACCACCGAATCTGGTGGATAATGAAGAAAAATGTAATCTCGTACTCAGTACAGAGAATGCAAAAGTCTGTGCACTGGCAAAACGACTAGAGCTTATATTTACGAATATGAGAGAGAGAGAGAGAGAGAGAGAAGCGGGCGGTTTGGTGAGTAGGTGGCCAACTGCAGTTACCTGCAAACGTGAATTCGTTTGTTCCGATAAAAGTTACGGGAGATTTTTAAAAAAAAAGAAAAAGAACCACACTGCACGATGAAATCATGGGATAACACAACCTCCTTGGCAAAACTGAATCATGTAATAGAAAATTTAAAAAGGAATGAAAAGACAATGTGTTTCGAGTGACTCTCATAAAAGAAATGAACGTTCAAAACAACGAAAAGGTCACTTGAAACAGGATACATGTGCCCTTAGATATCAGGTAACAGAGACAATGGCTTCAAATACAGACAGAAAAGGGCATTATCACTGGCAGATTTTGTCGTGCATTTTTCCAAGGAAACATATCCCCATAAATCCCTCCAATCCCCGAGTTTCTCCTTGTGACCTTTCGTGCCTACAACAGCGACTTTTGTTTCATTTAGCAGGTCACGGTGACCCAGACATTGTCAATACACCCTTGCTTCAGTCTCTTTTCTCTGTTCATTTGCGCGCCCGTTCTTTTGTGGGACTTGCCAGTTATGAGACAAATGGAGAGAGAGCGGTGTCGCTTTTGTCGCCGATAAAACAGCTTATTGTGTTCGCCTGATGCACGCGTGCAAACGGCAAGCCAGTAACAACGTTACACTGGCGGGTGTGGTGGGTCAGCACAGGAGTGATATGACCGATATGTGAGTTGCCAACGGCATTTTGTGCACACTCATTCCGACGGTGTGGTCGTATAATATACATGGGCAGTCATTGCACACACTCTTTGTTCTTTCTTTCTTCTGTCATATACATATATAATACACCCCCGCAGAATGTATACATCCCCGGGGCACTAACTCAGGAACCAAGCCAATGACACCTCGACCTCTAGCCACGTGACCGTTGTTAACATCCTACGCAAAAAAATAAAATAAATCAATTAATAAATAAAATGGACATTTTGTGGAAAGTTGACGCCGGTACACTTTCACTTTTTTTTTTTTGTGTGTGTGTATAATTATATACATTCTACGGGCAAAACCGGAAATGGTCAACATTACATTGCCAAAATTGTTGAAAGCAGACGACATATAACTGAACGGAAACCGTAAACATTACATGGCCAAAATCATGGAAAGCAGACGGCGTGAAACTGAAACTGTCAGCATTACAGGTTAAGTAACCAAACTCCACATTCAACTAGAAGTCAGACTGCCCAGTGAAGGCAGAAAATCTTGCTCGTTTGCGTCAGGGATGCCGTGGCAAAAAAAGCGCTATAAATTCGTTCAAAATCAGTCCATCAGAACACTCAACTCAACGTGTTTTGACAAACAAACAGATGCTGTTTACAATTGCCGATTGCGTCAGGGATGCTGTGGCACAGCTATGATGCAGTAAAAATAAAATAAAATAAAATAAAATAAAATAAAATAAAAATTCGTTCAAAATCAGTCCATCAGAACACTCAACACAACGTGTTTTGACAAACAAACAGAGGCTGTTTACACTTGCCAATTTAACTGGGTTGAACCGAGGTTGCGGCGTTTACATTTAAACCAACCCGGGTTAAAAGTGACCCGGGTTTAATTTTAACCCAGCTACGGACCAGGGCTGAACCCGGGTGCAGGGCCAACTCGCATATAATTTCAGATCTTTTTCAGATGATACGGTGCTTTCGTCAAGGCATGACGGCGGGCATGACGTAATTAGTTTTCCTACGTCATTGTCAGGGTTAGACTTGCAGAGAATGTAGTGTGAACGCTTTTGACCCAAAAGGTTGAACCTGGGTTGTAGTGTAAACAGCCTCAAACAAACAAACAAACAAACAAACAAACAAACAAACAAACAAACAACTGTTGCAATAGGCAGTGACTTTGATTGTCAACTCATACGGTTGGTATCATACTTGTCAAAGCCTTTACAGAATCATGGCGAATCAAACGGATTACGCACACGGCCGAACAAAAGATGTCGCGCATGTTCCTGTGGCGTGGCTGTGGAAATAGCATGAGTGGCTGAAATAATTAATCAGTTTTGTTACGCGTGTTGATCTCACGATGAGCGCTAAAGATCACCTGATACGGGTAATCGAAACCAGGTCTGTTGCAAGGAAACTGGTCTGAACAAAAGAAATCAGTGATACATTTTCCTTTGACGATGCCCTTTGCAACTATGATCGGATTAGTACATAGCAGTTAGGATTATATGACACAGTCATGTCGGGGCGGTCGGTGGTCCAGTGGTTAAGGGACTTGTCACCAATGCGAGAGGTCAGGGGTTCGAGTCCCACTCGGGTGCAAAGAATTTTTCCTCCTCGTATGTGGCACCGTTCATTCGGGCCGATCGTCGGGGGTTCTCTCCGGGTACTCCGGCTTCCTCCCCCTCTGCTTTGGAAATGTTCAGCCCACAAAATTTGAAAAATAAATGCAAATCTAAATTCCGAAATCTAAATAGCTGAGCTGAGCCTTCGCACCACGTGATTGTAGTGTGTGTATGTCCAGTGTGTGAGAGAATGCGTGTGATCACGTGAGCGTGCGTGTTGGTTCAGTCGCGGCGCTTTGAGCCGATTCATGAAATTGGGTAGCGCCTATACAATACTCATTATTATTATTATTATTATTTATTATGTGCGCTCGCGCTCTCTCTCTCTCTCTCTCTCTCTCTAGCAACGGCAAGGTTGCAAACTGGCCTTTTGGCCAAAATCTTCTACCGTTGGAAAATAAAGGATTGTCATTGTCATTGTTATTATTTATTATTCTGTCTGTCTCTGTCTGTCTGTCTGTCTGTCTCTGTCTGTCTGTCTCTGTAAGTCTCTGTCTGTCTGTCTCTCTGTCTGACCTTCATCTCTGTCTGTCTTTCTCTCTTTCTCAACCACAACCTTTCGGGTCCAGTAACATAGCCGCTGAGGTTATCAGTGTTTTAAAGTTTTCTTTCCTGTTGACGTGTCGCGTACTGTTTGTAAATGTACTATTTACCAGGTACCACTTACCAATCAGTAAGTGTGTACCAAGCGGATTCGCTCATTTGCTGACCGGATCCAAATACTCGTGCTGTGAACCAAGGAATGGAAATTTTTCGGCGCCTGAGCAGGGCCGACTTGACACAACTGCAATGTCGTTTGTTTCGGAGTTATGACAGCCTGAATGTATCAGTGTTACTTAGCTTGCAGTTGGCAATTTAAAAAAAAACAACTCATTTCTTACACGTGTATCCCACTTTTCACTTCGCCAACACGTCAGTCATTCAATGCAACGTGAAAAAGAGGCGTCTGCTAACGTCTGCGTCTGCGGTTCTGAGCAGAAGAGCTTTGGGAATCCAAGTACAAAGTGTTATTTTGTTTTCCGCTCAGAACGTTCAGAGGTTTGCTTATCATTAAAAGGGCAATTCGTATGATCTTCATGCTCACAGATCGCTCTGAGGTGTACTCTTGGTGTCTAGCATCACGCCACAGCCACACCTGCACAGTGACAGCATCTTTTTTTCTGCTACAACTCTTTGCCGGCTCCAGTGGTATTCCTCCCTGGTAATGGGTGGAATCCACGGAGGGCTCGGAAGCTGGGGCAATTTTTATTATGCATGATGATGGAGATGAGGATGATGGTAAGATGATGCTATGGAGGCCCGTGTGGTTTGGGACTGCGGGACAGGGTGCATTCCACGCTTCCTTGTAACAGCATCTTAAATACCGGCACTGAGCCAACAGAAGCGTACTCACTGCCGCGGCTAATGCGCTGAGTCTCAACATTCGTAGAATTGGAATGTTCGACCGCTCGCGAAAAGTGTAAACAACATTGTATGGCATTAAGAGCTCTGCTAACAATCAAGGTAGGGTATTGCAAACGTACAGGCGTACTTGCAAGTGAAACTGTTCCGAAATATAAGCAAACATAGAAACAGCCCGAAAATGATGGACTCTTTTGAGCGTACTGGTGTATTCAAAAACGCAACTCTTTAAAAAAAAAGAAAAACCCACAAACAACAACAACAACAACAACAACAAAAACAACCCTAGTCCGTGAAGCGAGTAATGTTGGAAGATGCGCATTTAAGCTAAGAAGACGTTGTCATACTTGTACTGTAACACCTCATATGACGCGTTAACTAGTTCTGTCAGCTATCACTCTCAACAATGACGGCTGCAAGTCAACAAAATCCCACACACACCGCACACTTCCTCTAGTGCCGTGATTTATATGCAAGGCAGGTGGCCGGCATAAGGTAACTGTGTCTGAATTATATGAAGTCACCGAAAACCAGCTCTCTGCACCTAGATTGCGGGCCTTACAAAGCTTAAGTACGTGCTATGAGATAGGCTGTTTTGACTCAGTCCTAGGGTGAAGGAGTTTGCATTCAAGAGGATTCGAGAAAGGTTACGTATTTTCTACCATTTATGTGATTGAAACTTCGTGAGACTTTGCTGAAGGAAAAATGTCCTGTTAGAGCATTCAGTGGCCGACTGCAAAGCTGTTTTGTCTTTCAGTCAGTTTTGCCGTTGAATACTGTGCGTCGCTTGCGAAGGACTTTTATCAAAGATATTCACCTGCTCTTAGCAGCACTATTGTGGCAATCATACGCGCACGCCTGTTTCATTTTGTTTCATGTTTGCACAGCCGCAGTGGCGACCATGTCTGACTGGCTGAACAACGAAAGGAGAAAAATATAATCTTTTTTGGCTGGGACTCCGGAACAGTTGCTGCTGTTAGCGGAAAAGAGATAGAGAGACTCACAGTGTGTGTGCGCGCGCCTGTGTTGTGTTTGGTGGTTGGCACTGACTCAATCACACGCGCATAATCGAAAGTCGCGCGCTGGTCTGTGCACGTGTCGCGGGCTCCTCGAGCGTTGACACCGAGGTTTGGCCGGTAGCAGACGACATATAATTCACTGCAGCGACGCAAACACAGCTGGGCTGTATTAGATTTTGGCTTTGGCGCTTTCTGAATGGAGCAGATATGAAAAGGAGAGGATAGCCTAACAGGACGGTAGCGGTTTTTGTTCCCAAATCGCCGACCGTGCGTGCAGTCAGCAGAACATCCGGTGTAGTTTGGAGGACAACTGACTGTGATCGTAAAGGTGATATCTTTTTTGAAGCTTCAGTGATCATGCTGAGACCTTGTGCAACTGAAATGTGAGAAACTAAAACCGTTGAGACGTCAAAAGTCTCCCCTCCGTGGTAAGAACTGAAACGTGTATTATCAAATCAGGACATCGAATCGACCCACGCTGTTTTCTCTTCCTGTCGTCTGCTACGCTTGTGTTTTGGCGGTTGCAAGTCAGTCAGAGTGGCGGCAAAATCCTGCGTACGAGATCAGCCTCGTATGTGTATGCGACATAGACGACGGTGGCGGGTGGCCGTGGCGGGTAGTTGTGGCGTCGCTGGTGGAGTTTGTTTTGGAGGAGGGAGATGCTTTGTTCGCCTTGTCGTCCCTATGTGTCCACCCAGTCTTCGTCGCGTCAACATGACACCCGAGCAGCGCATCTACCCTTACTGTCTCAACGAACTGCGCAGCAATCTGCGGTGCAGAAACTGTCGTCTGCTTCTGGTGTTTCGTCACAGGTAAGCATTGCAGACACATGCATTCCACTGTTACTGATCAAGCTCCACTGATTTCGCTAAACCAGTAACGCAGCGTCTCTGTTGCTGACTCCAAGCGGAGAATATATACAGAGGAAATATCCACTGTGAACTGCCGAAAATAGTTAGATGTAACAGTATTGATTTTTCTCCACTGTGGATGGACTGTGTGTCATCTGCAAGCAAGAGGTGACAATGAACTTATTACTGAGATAAAATCTAATCAGCATCTTTGTTTGCAACATACTTGCAATATTCTTTTGTTGTTGTTGTTGTTCTTGTTGTACAAGTGCTATGCTGACCCGAGCAGACGGGCTTAGAACATTCACACGAGGTGGAAATGGCCGCAGAGGGCGAACACAGACTGTGCTCCGTTTGAACTTGCCTGGAGCATGTTCCTGACTGCCTTTGTTTCAACAAATTGGTTGTCGAAACAGCATTAGATTAGCTTCAAGTCCCCCCCCAGGAGAGCATACCTGCCTGCAAAAATTAATCTGCTGGCCCGCGCGTTCCAGCGTATCGTAAAAACACTGAATTGCACATGCGGAAAATGTCGTTATTAAAGGTCCAGTGTTGAATATTTTTAGGCTCACAGATCGTTCTGAGCTGTTTAAGTTGTGTATGACATTACACCATTTAGACACCTGCACAGTGACAGCGTCCCATAGGCCGGCACTCAGCCAACAGAAGGCCGCACGGTGCGACGCAAATATCAAGGAGTCAGCCATAGGGCTTGCGGCACGATCAACCGCAAAGTAGGAGAATCTGATTATTATTGTCAGCGGTTCACATAGCCTGTACACGACACTGTCTCGCATTCAGAGGTCTACGAATCAGTTAGATGAACCGTTTCGAGCGTACGAGCGCACTCACAGGCAAAACTGGGAATAGCTATTTTAATGATACACATTATAACATTAATAATACTAAGAATTTTAGGTGATACTAAATAGATCTTTATCTGATTGTATATTAGTCTGTGTGTTTTTCGTTTATGTTGCATGTACTGTCTCAGTGCTTGATCGTTTTATGTCCACCACGAACGGGTGGGTATTTGGGTGGGTGTTTGGGAGTTTAACCTCCCTTTCCACCACGTAAGGGTGATATCAAAGACGGGGCAACGAGAAAAAGGCCAGCACAAATATTTGCCCCAGCCGGGATTCGAACTCACGGACCCGAGCATTGAGAGTCCAACACTCTACTATTCGGCTATCCCGGCTCTCCCCCACCAGGACCGAATTTCGCACAGGGGATAATACAGATTTATTTGGATTTGAATTTGAAACTGTTTCAAACAGAAGTTAGCTTGTCTGAGAACCCAGTGGAGATGAAAAAAAAAAAAAAAGAAAAAAATAGCGAGTTTAAACTTGTACTAGCACGTCGTCATCCGATTCAAACATCTCACTCAAACGCGAAAACAAATTAATGCTCGCACATGTACTCTCGAAAGTTCCTCAGATTTCAAGCTCAAGAGCAGGGTAACAAGTTTGCACGGAATAATTTTGTGTCACTGGACAAATACCCCCCCTAGCGTCGCGTCTGTGTTTGGTTGTTGCACTCCGTGTCAGCTTGTCAAAGATCTCTGTACTTTCTCAAGTGATGTCTGCTTATGTTTGATGGCCTGTGCGGATAAGCTACCCCCGCTGTGTTGCGGGATGGTTAGACATGCGGAGAGTATTCATAGTTCTCATTGCTTGGGCAGGTTGTGGTTTGTGTGTGTGAAATTCTAGTCAGAAGTCATTTTTTTTTTTTTTTTCGGCGGAACATTGCGCGTAGTCATTTGTATACAGTGTACTGAGGACACTGTGTCAAAATGCATTTGGGAGAAGCGTGAATTAATGTCCACACACACACACACAGACACAGACAGACAGACAGACAGACAGACACACACACACACACACACACACACACACACACACACACACACAGACACAGACAGACAGACAGACAGACAGACAGACAGACAGACACACACACACACACACACAGACACAGACAGACAGACACACACACACACACACACACACACACACACACACACACACCACACACACACACACACACACACACACACAAAACAACGTAGCAATATGAGGAAAAAAAATAGAAGTCGAAATCCAACAGAAAGGAACATAGGCAGGCGCCTGAATTGTCATGCCCCTACACACGAACACACACCACACACCCGCCGTTAAAAAAAACAAAAAACAAAACCCAAAACAATGTTCGAACATGCTTAAAAAGAGAGAGAAGTAGAGAGAGGGGTGTGTGTGTGTGTGTGTGTGTGTGTGTGTGTTGTGTGTGTGTGTGGTGTGTGTGTGTGTGGTGTGTGTGTGTTTGGGGGGGGGGGGATCGAAATCCGTCCTATTGGAAAACATAGTAATCTGCCACCGAGCTTCAAAAAGAATAACAAAAACTGCTCAGCAATGCAAAGCCGCTGTTTTCTTGTCTCATTTCGGCAGATATTAAAAATAAAATAAAGAAAGAATAAGAAAAGACCCTTGTGACTCTGCAGCACCTCCCTCCAACATCACTACTACTAACACTAGTAACAGGGGATCGATTCTGAACCAAGAGTGGACTATTTTTGCAGCTGACGTCATGTGCGAGAAGGAGGAACAGTGGTCGGTGGGAGGAATAACGAGAAATACCTGTGCAGGCTGTTACTGAGGAAAAACCCACCTGGAAATTCGCTGTCACCGAGACGGAGAGCGCGATAACAAAACCGTTGTGCTAATTAATGCTACATCACGAGTTCACGGTAGACAGATTGCGTCAGGTTCATAATCACTTGCAACTTTAGGTTATAAATGTTTCGTGCGGATTTTAGTGTCACGAATACGTGTGGATAAAATGAAAAAGGTGTGTGGTGTGTGTGTGTGTGTGTGTGTGTGTGTGTGTGTGTGTGTGTGTGTGTGTGTAAGTGATTTAGTGTACGAGTGCTCGCTCTCTCTCTCTCTCTCTCTCTCCCATATCGAATCTCTCTCTCTCTCTCTCTCTCTCTCTCTCAGTTACCTATAGTAACAACAGGTGTACAACAGCGATGTCTATGACTATGTCGCCTGTGACTATGGCTCTGCTGTAAAAGAGACTTCCGCTAATTCATTGATTGATCCATTGTGTTTTACCTTTACTAACCCTGACACACTGTGCGTCAATTCTACGTTCATAACTTGACGCGGCATAAGTCAATACGAATGCGCGTCAATTACGCGTCCATAACGCGGCAGAAACCAACACGAATGTGCGTCAATTATGCATCCACAACGCGACAGAAATCAGTACGATTGTGCGTCAATTATGCGTCCATAACGCGGCAGATATCAACACAAATTCGCGTCAATTCTGCGTCACACAGCGCGACAGAAACCAAAACTTCGCTGCGTCAATTCTGCGTCCTTTGTCCCAGTTCTAACACAGCTTTCTCACAAACGCCATTAAAGGGCGGCCCCAGTGAAATTCAAACCTCAGTCTTTTCACATGCACCCATTAAAACCGCTTTCCTAATCAGACTGTCGCGGAGGGCTTGTGTTAAACGGCGGCATGACGCGGCGTGACCTTCAGACTTCCGGTGCTGATGTGTAAAAGCCTTTTCACCTGTAATCGAGTCTACCCTGTCTGGCTTTATCGCTGTCCCTGTTGGGGTTACCAGGGCAGTGATGGCCGGCGATATTACGAACAGTGCTGTTGGTGGCCTCGCGTTGACTCAAAAAGCTTGGCTGGGTATGATACGTGGGTGGTACCCAGTGAGCAGTCATGCAGCGGCCCGCAGGTGGCCACGATCGGCCCAGTGCCGGCAACAGTCCGCAGGCGGCAGACGACTCTCAGCCGCACTTTGCCGAGTGTCCGACAAGTGAGCCGTAGACCATCGCCATCTTTGCGCAATCCACCTGCGCCTCGTAGCGTGCCAGTCGGCTGGTCACTATATATATATTCCTCGCATCGAGTTAACAAAAGAAAAAAAAATGATAAAAGTACCTCCTTTTTACGTTCACATTTCACCTGGCTGTGTGAACTAGGCCTGTTTGTGTAAATTCCCCACCACAATCATGTGACCGACCGTGTAGTTTGTCTGGATTGAATAGTGTTCAGCTGGACTATTCAACTAGGGTAGCTATCCCTTTCCCCGATAATCTGCCTTTGGAGCCGTCTCCAATTATTCTTGTGGCAGAATACGTTACACAAAAGAAGAAAATCACATTCGTGGGAACGCATTTGAGCAAAGTCTCGGTTTAACACGGTGGAAAATTTGGATATGGCCTCTAGTTCACATCTTTTGTTGCTGCGCGCAGAAATGCTATTCATCTTTCAGCTGCACTAAGCTGTCTTTGCGACTTTCGATTTTATGCATATTCACGTAACATGCTTGCCGACTGCTGAAATTCTTAACCTGTGGACAAAGTCACGTCACATATGCCCGAGACATTTTTGTCTGGGTTTTGTTATTGATTTCGGAAACTTGGCGCCTTTTTAAAATTCCACGTCTGCCTTCTGTGATTCCTATCACTGTAGAATGTATAATCAGGTGTCCTTTCTTATGTGTGATTTCTTATGTGTCCTTTCTTGTGTATCCTTTCTTATGTCCTTTCTTGTGTGTCCTTTCTTGTGTGTCCTTTCTTGTGTGTCCTTTCTTATGTGTCCTTTCTTATGGTGTCCTTTCTTATGGTGTCCTTTCTTATGGTGTCCTTTCTTATGTCCTTTCTTATGTGTACTTTCTTACGTCCTTTATGTGTCCTTTGTGTGTACTTTCTTATGTCTTTATGTGTCCTTTCTTGTGTATGCTTTCTTATGTGTCCTTTCTTATGTCCTTTCTTATGTGTCCTTTCTTATGTGTCCTTTCTTGTGTCCTTTCTTATGTGTACTTTTTTTAGGTCCTTTCTTAGGTGTCCTTTCTTATGTGTCCTTCCTTATGTCCTTTCTCGTGTATACGTGGTGGAAAAGGACGTCAAACTGCCAAACACCCACCCCACCCCCACCCTGTCTTATGTACGTGTCCTTTCTTATGTCCTTTCTAATGTTCTTTGTTATGTGTCCTTTCAGTTTCTTATGTTCTTTCTTATGTCCTTTCTTATGTGTCCTTTCAGTTTCTTATGTGTCCTTTCTTATGTCCTTTCTTATGTCCTTATGTGTCCTTTCTTGTGGATCCCAGCAAGAGCTGCATCGTACTTGGTTTTTCAAACCGACTATAGGAAATGGATTACTTAGTCTCAGATGGACGAATAACCAAACGAAATAAACGGAGAACTTTGCCTAGTAATGTCTGTTTGAAATGCGGCAGACAGAAATGTAATTGTGCAAACGCCCAGATTGAATACTAAAACGATTTCATCTCCAGAACGGATCTTGACAACGAAGGATTTCATATTTATTTCATTGAATGCATGGTTAGAGCAGAAGGTATGCAGACACCCCAATTTTTTCAGCATGGTAAGTTAATAAGAAATGGCTTTTTTTTTTCCTTTCATTTTTCTTTTTGTTGTGGTGTTCCCCCCCCCCCCTTTTTTTTTTTTTACTGAAATAACTTATAATTAAATGGATTGGTTCATTTAGGCCCATCTTCCAACATTACCCAAGCCCACAGATCGCCTTGAGTGACTAGTACAACTTGGTGACTAGTACAGCTCTTAATGCGACACAATGTTGTTTACACTTTGGGCGACCGGTTGAACATTCAGATTCTACGATGGTTGTTACACTACTTGAGCGGCCAGTGTGGTCGCCGCGTCACCGAGTACGCTTCTGTTGGCTCAGTGCCAGCATTACAGACGCTGTGAGTGTGCAGGTGTCTAAGTGGTTTGATGACAGATACCACGAAAACAGCTCAGATCGATCTGTGAGCATAACATTGGTAGCTTTGGCCCCTTCGAGCCTTGTAATACTCGAATAGACTTGAACGTCAATGAACGAATTGCCAAACGAAATAAACGCACACCTTTGCCCAGTAATGCGTATTTAAAACGCAGAAAGAAATAAAATTGCGTAAACTTTAAGACTAAATACTATACAATATCTTTTATGGAACAGATCTTGGCAACGTCGGACTTTATTTTTATTTCACTGGCTACGTAGATAGAGCAGATGGTATGTGGACATCACAGACTTTTTTCATCATGATAAATGACGAGAAATGGCTTATTTTTACCGAAATAATTCGCACTAGATTAATTATTTCAGTGTTTATTTAACCTTTTGTGACCATATTTTCAGGATTATTTAAATGTATTCTTAACCTATTCATGGCCGTATTCGCGGTTTTTTTTTTAAATTTATTTTTAACCCTTTTAACACATGGTTCGCAAAACTGCAAAATCTCGTCTTGTCACGAATTCAATTTCAAAGATTCGCGAGACACACAGGCTCACACAACAAACCTGTTTCGTCTTCTCAGCAGATTGACGTGCACGAGCAAACCACTCATTTTTTTTTCTTGCCGGTTTCTCACGCTCTTGTTTGTCTAATCAATGATTTTATTTGCCTCCCTTTGCCTTATGAACTCAGCTGAGATTCGTCCTTGCGAATGACTCGTCATTATTTTCGCTTTCCATCGATCCCACACGTAAAGAGAAAGCGTTTATTGTTGTATCAATAACTTACCCTGCTTAGAAAGGTTATCCTCTGTCAATGAGTCTCGTATGCTTGTCAGTGAAGAAGAAAAGGGAAAGCTTACAGCAAAATATAGATTTTTCCTGTCGAGCTCAAGTCTGTTCCATGTCAACGAAAGAAAGTGGTAGTCATTGTAAGGAATATACCGACATAAAATCTGGCGGGAACTTTTGGCCAACGTACTTCTTTCCACAACACATTGTATAAAAGTGAGGTTTTGTTTTTGTTTTTGTTTTTGCGTGTTTTTGTTTTGTTTTGTTGTTGTTTTTTGCATTAGCCATATTCGCTGATTTGCATCCTCTTTAACACTTTTCACAACCCTAAGTGATTACGTCAAGTATGGAATTTGAAATTTTAGGTTTCTGGCTCAGAAAACTGCATGTTAAAATTTTTATCTACCACGATATTTGAACTGCCACTTTGTCCCGGCATTCCGGTTTTAGTCTGCGCGCGCATTCCTGGTGACATTGACAGAAACTGAATACTTCCGTCTATGAAAAGAACAGAAGCAAAAGTATGGGGGTCGTCCCGCAGTCTGCCTGTGTCTGTGTCTCGTCCTTGAGTGTATTGTGTCGTGTGTTGGACTACAGTAATCCACTGCTGCCTGGGGGCCGTGTGAAGTTTGTGTGACTCGAGATTAACGTTATTACGCTGATCCTCTTCAACGTCTGCCTGCTGTTGATTTTAGGGGAGGGGGAACGGGGTGTCAGACTTGAGGAGGTGGTGTGTGGGGGGGGGGGGGGGGGGTAGTGAATGAGGGGAAGGAATCTTCAGGCTGTGCGTAGGATTAAGGTTATGCTTTTGCGAACGAGGATAACAATAGAGGAACGGCATTTTGCAAACATAAAAAGAAAAACAAACAAACGCAATTTGCCGACAATTTCACATAGCCATGATGTGCGTATTTCCAAGTTACATGTACCATAATATTAAGTTTTGAAGTGCTTGCTTTTAGAACAATCAGTTGAAGAGCCGGGATAGCCGAATGGTAGAGCGTTGAACTTTCAATGCTCGGGTCGTGAGTTCGAATCCCGGCTGGGGGTCAAATATTTGTGCTGGCCTTTGTCTCGTTGCGCCGTCTTTGATATCACTCATACGTGGTGGAAAAGGACGTTAAACTCCCAAGCACCCACCCACCTTGAATAATCAGAGTTATATTTAGCTTTGTCGGTATTTGAACCCGGAGCCTTCCGATCTCAGTCGAGTTTAAGGCTCAACGATGGAGAGAGAGAGAGAGAGAATCAATGAAGCTATGAAACTTTATTTTACAGTGGTAGAGGCAGTTGACGTCAAGTAGTCAGTTTTCATAGATGCCGTTGCTAAACACTACTATTAAGTAACTAACAAAATAAGGAATAAAACAAGAAAAACACACAGACAGATTAATGCACAAATAAAACAACAACAAACAAACAAACAACGAACAGATGTTGCAAACACACGTACACACATACACATTGTCTATTGAGAGAGAGAGAGAGAGAGGTGTCAAAAAAAAAGTGTCTGCTGACGTTTGATGCCAAAGAAGATAGGCAAGGTCACCTTGAGACAACAGACAGCTCCTGACACCTGGCGGCCCAGTGTACATACAAGGGGCAGGTAACACACAGATTGATTACGGCCCATTGTTCTCGGCGCTGACGTAACCAGGCGCTGTGTTTGTTCGGCAAGTGTGCTTAGAAATCGGAGGACGTTCAGGCCATTCTTTCCCCCGTTCACCTACCAGTCTGTCTGAACTGATTTGTGTTCGACTGTTCAATTAGGGTAGCTGTTCTTTTCATCATAGCCTGCCCCATCATGGCCATTTTTCGTCGCTCCTGTGGCAGGGACGTTCTAAAAACTCCACTGAATCCGCCGGGCAACCAAACCAGCCCCTCTTGCGGCGTCTCTGCAATTGCACAATCAATAGTCATTAAACAGCTGCCCCCCCCCACACACACACAGTTCCCCATCCCTCCCTATTCCCACGCTCACCCCATTCAAGATTCAAGATTTTTATTTCCTTTTTCAGTTCCCTTTTAGGGGGTATGGAGGAATACAATATAAAGAACACTGCACAAAGAGAAAAAAAGACAAAAGAAAAGGATACTGAGTCAAGTTTCACACACACACACACACACACACAACACACACACACACACACACACACACACACACACACACACACGCACGCCCTCCCCCCCCCCCCCCCCACACACACACACAGTGTCAAACAGCCCCACTCGCTACAAAAAAAAAAAAAAAATAGCAAGGTTCAGGCATACCCTGTTGGTTCTGTCTCCAATCAGCTGACACAGGTTAAAGGTGGATCTTTACTTTTTGGAAACGAACAGGAATGAATTTCTCACGCTCCGATCGAACCGCCGGACACTCTAGTATTACTCGAGCGCACCGGCGCACTCAGCTCACGAGCGAAACTGTTCCAACACGTAAGTTGGCTTAGCAAAGATAGAATTAGCCTGTTTGAAGTCGGGCTTAAACTTTCCTCAAGATATAATTATGGAAAGACGGGCTTTGAAAAGACAGTGACAGCGACAACATAGACTTTTCTGCAGTAAATATGATAAGAATAACCATGTATTTGTTAGATGCTTATCCCAAGTTTCATAATCTGGCACAAAGCGCCGCGAACTGAACCCAACACCCACGCTCACGTGAATCACGTTCATTCCCTCACACACTGGACATGAACACATTACAGTCACGTGGTGCGAAGGGCCAGCTCAGCACAAATATTTGGCCCCAGCCGGGATCGAACTCACGACCCGAGCATTAGAAGTCCAACGCTCTACCGTTCGACCACGCCGGCTCCCCTGAAAAATGGGATAGGTATTGGGTGGTGCTGCACCGCGGCAACGCGCTTCCCCCGGGGGAAGCAGCCCGAATTTCCCGAAAGGGACAATAAAGCAGTTTAAAAAAATTATATATAAAAACACAGAAAGCACCCCCCCCCAAAAAAAAAAAAAAAAAATCCCTATCACTCCATGAGATGAATCAGCAAACCTTTTTCTCTCTCACACCTCGACAACTCAAGTGTCCCTGTCAACACCACTGACCTCCCCTTACTCCTGTGTTTTTATCCTCCACTTTAGCAGCCGTGTGTTTGTCAAGGTACAATACCCCCCTCCCTCCCCCACTCGTCTTTATTTCCCGTTTTATAAAGCTTTGCGTAACACAACACGAGCGACAGAGACGCTGATATGGGCAGAGTTTTTGCTGTTTTTTCGGTTATATCTGATAGTTATCAGAAACTGAGGCTGCTGAAAGGATGTATTGTCTGTTGTTAGAAACATCTGTTGGAAAACTGTCTAGCCTTGATGTTTGATGTTGTGTTTAGTGTTTGGTGTTTGGTGTGTGTTGTGTGTGTGTGTGTGGTGTGTGTGTGTGTGTGTGTGTGTGTGTGTGAGAGAGAGAGAGAGAGAGAGAGAGCGAGAGAGAGGGAGAGAGAGTGATGATGATGATGATGATGTGTGTGTGTGTGTGTTTGTGTGTGTGCGTGCGTGTGTAACAGTGTGTGTGTAACAGTGTGTGTGTAACAGTGTGTGTTAGTGCGTGCGTGCGCGCGTTTGCATGTGTGTGTATGTGTGCGTGTGTGCGCGCGTGTGTGCTCTAACCCCTACACCCTGACCCCAATCCATAACCTGCACACTCCACAGCAAGGCACGACAAATAAAACTTCCACAGGACAGCTGTAAATACGTGTAACGCGATATGACCCTCGCGCAACGGCGCGCGACTATCTCTCAATACAAACTGTCTCGTCACTCAGTATCTGTTGAGCTTGGGATCAGGATGTCAACAGCCCATTCTTACGTACGCCAGCCATAATTATAGCCTGTCATAATAGTTTTGAAGTTTCGGGACTTCAGAGTAAGGGTTTTTTTTTGCCCGGTAGGCTAAAGGTAGGCTTGCGTGCTTGAGGTATGATCCATGGAAGCTTCAGTGTATCACCAGTTCTGCTGTCGTTTGTTAAAAGGGTATAGGTGCCATAGATTTGAGATGCGATTAGGCCGTTTCACGAAATGTTCAGTGACGGAAGAGCTCGCCCACCCCGACCCGTCTCCCCCCCCCCCCCCCAACATAAGCTTGCGTGTCTGGGATATATGCCATGTAAGTTCCAGTCTATGGCCGTCCTGCCGTCCTTTGGTAAAACGGTCTAGGTTCCATGGATTTTAGAAGAGCTTAAGCTTTTCAACAAATGACGGTAGAGCTCCAACAGAGTGCCAACAGCACCCCCTGCCCCCAACCCCCCACCCCCACCCACCCCTTTCCCGCGCCTCTTTATCAAGAACGTAGGGCCTATGCAACGCTATGAACAACCATGAAACAGAGCATATCACGGAATAGGGGCCACATTTGCATTTTTCGAGATTAGGCAAGTAGTTCAACGCTGCAAAAATGATCGCATTTACACCTGTTTCGGAATTTCGTAAGTGCAAAGCTGCAACTGTATGAAGGTTTTGAACTGTAAACTACAGTTCCATTGACTGACTTCTCTAGGAAATGGAAGAGTTTTGGAAGACACACTACCGACTGGAAAGCCCCATTGAAAGTCCTTCAATACTTTATCAGAGCAGCAAGGTAAGGGACAGAAATTAAGCAGATCATAAACAGGATACTCGATGGCATGTTTGCTTATACTTAACTGAGATTCTCTCTCTCTCTCTCTCTTTGCCCAAAGCGGGGGTACGTGTGTGTGTGTGTGTGTGTGTGTGTGTGTGTGTGTGTGTGTGTGTGTGTGTGTGTACTCTCGCGCCAGGGCAATAATATGAATACACCAGTTTTGCTCAGACGTACGACACATTAAGCCACGAAGCTTACTGTCACCTCTTAGCCACTTTGTTCCCGTGATCGTCTCCTGAATGTACTGGATGTGAAAGCCTACATCCAGACCTCAGCGAAACCCATTCAGCGCTTGCTTAATTATGACACGAGCACAATGCGGTATCAAAAGCTTCCTGATAAGGTCACCTGCCCATAAAATTTTCTCACGGGTGAACCTGCTGGTGGCTTTAATGTGATGTTGTTCTACCTTCGGCATGTGCTTTGAAAGCCATGGCTCAAAAGATTTTTTTTTGCACCAGTTGGCGAAAACACGTACACATAAATTGAGAGAGAGAGAGCAGAATTCTTAGCTTTCTTTGCCGTATGTCTAGAGAGACAGACCAAGAGACCAGAATTCTGTATTTAATTTGTCGAATGGAGAGAGAGAGAGAGAGAGAGAGAGAGAGAGACAGACACACACACACACACACACACACACACACACCACACCACACACACACACACACACTGTTCCCTTATTTTACACACAGTACCGTGCAAAAGAGAACACTTTACTTTGAACACAATCAGGTTACCACGGCGCCTCGGCACAGACACACACACACACACACACACACACACACACAAACCGGGGCCACCACCCTAAACCAACCTGAATTTCCGAACCTCACCTGTAGGCTTCCAAGCTGTCGTTCTCTTGAGCTTCACCTGTCCACACAGACGAGCAAAGACAGAATCGACAGATCAAGGGAAGAGAGAGAGAGAGAGAGAGAGAGCTAGCTTTGACCTCGATCCTAAGCCAAGCTTTTGAATGAGCTGTGTCTACCTACATGCTGTCGCTGGTCGACCGTAGACCGCGTAACATACGACAGCAACACACGAGAGGTCGAGAGAGACAGATAGAGAGAGAGAGAGAGAGAGAGAAAGAGGCGGGAGTATTTGTTATGGTGTGGTGTGTGAGTGCGGCAAGGCGTTGATTTCGCCATCTTTCGCTGCGTGACTGCGATATTCTGCTGTGAGGAAGCTATTCAGGATTCATGATGTGACGCTTTTGAGGGCTGTTGTTTTCGGAGGCGTGTCTGGAGGTAAGAAACTGTAGCTTTCGTTTTCAGTTGTATAACCGGTAAGGAGAAGATTACCGCCGATTTTAGTCGCTCTATGCTGAGTTGTTTATTTTGCACTTATCCACACACGCAGGCAGGCCTTTGGGTACATAAATGCAAACGGAACATTGACTTACGCAAACAGACGTGAATACAGTATATTATGAAGTTTATGAATGAAATTTCTCCTGTCGGTCGTCACCCGTCCATTTCAGCAGATGATAATAATGAACAGAGCTAGACACACCTGTTGCCTGTATCATTATCTTTGTAGTACTGCTGGGGTCATATCCGTGGGAACTGTGATCGGACAAAATGTCCTGACTGACAGTAAAATGTGTAGGACACTAGTTTTGTCGTGAGTATCGTCCACTGTGGTGCAGAAGTGATCTCACAGTAAGAAAGTAATCAGACATTTGCAAAATGAATCGGTGTACTGTCCTCGGTTTTAAAACGCAGCGCCCCATGCATGTACAATAAGTATATTTTTGACAAGAGCGGTGTTGCCTCTATCTGTGATATGTCTGGCTCAGTAAGTGGCCTTGCAGCATCCACCTGCCCAAAATGTTACTACCACTTTATTCATTGTTAGCTTGCTAAATGTTATGCGTGAACTTTTTGCTCACTTCAAGTTATACTACTCTATCTGCTTCACTAATTAGTTCATAACTACTAAGTTTGATCCCGGCTGGGGCCAAATATTTGTGCTGGCTTTTTCATCGTTGCCCCGTCTTTGATATCACCCTATGCGGTTAAAAAAGGACGTTAAACCCCCAAACACCCACCGACCCTCATAACTACTAAGGCTGAAATGCCCATGCCTGTTCGCCTTCACCTTGTCTGTAAACTTCTGTTCATACCAAAAACATAATAATTAAAAAAAAATCGCAGCGCCGAAACTGTGGAACTCCCTTCCTGAGTCAGGGAAGGAGGCAGTCAGCATCACCGCATTCCGGAATTTATAAACCTCTCTCTCTCTCTAAGCGCCGCCAGCATTCAGTTAGGGTGGAGCCGTGCGCTATAACAAGTCTCCATCATCATCATCATCATCATCATCATCATCATCATCATCATTATCGTCGTCGTCGTCGTCGTATTGACACGAGATGAACAACCTCAGTATGAGTACATGCATTAGTATTAACTAGAGAGTGCTGCTCTATTTTATTGCAAGCACCAAGCACAGTATCGTGTTACTAACGCGCGTTTGTGTATCTGTGATATTCTTCCTGGATGGTTTGTGCGTGTGAAGTGGTGTTTTTATCACATTGAAGGGTTCGCTGATGACTGACTATCTTCCTGTCATGTGTACAATAGCTTGACAGGTTGGGTTCATACCTCGAAAGATACTGTAACCACTAAATCATTGGGTTCATGCACTCACTGCATGAGGCAATGCCCTAAAATGCAAACATTAAACATAAACATAACTTTATTGCCATATGTATAAACATTAGGAATTCGTTGTGGTTTAAAATAGCTGCTTTGCAATCACACATACATGCATGCTGTTAGCTGCTCACTTATATTACAGTCACTCGCACTTAAATGCTAATAAAATCATATTAAACCTTACGAACTAAAATGCTAAGACACTAAGAGCAGTAAATGAGATTAATAAAGTAATTTGATCAAATACAACATCATGTTATCACATATCAGCTGGGAGGGGTGAGAGTGAGGAGGCACTCTTCACGGCTGTAGGATAGAAACTGTTTCTGAACCTTACTGTTTTGGTCTTGATCGCTCTATTCTATACCGTGCACGTGAAGGCAGAACTTCGAACAAGATAACCTAACACGTCTGTCGGTGTGTCTTGACATAAAGATGGATTATTCAAGGAAATAGTCGCGAAAATTACAAATGTTTCAGTCCAGCGAAAGCAAACTGTCAGAGGTGTGTCTGAGGTTTGTTTTATTTCATCCGATTTGTCATGTTTAACTCATAAAGGCCCATGCAAAAAGATCGCAATTTTGCTTGAAATCTTCAGATCACTAGAAGCCACTTCAAGCCACTATTATGCAATCCGCAGCGGTCTTGGGCCTAGCGGGGAAGTCCCACGCCTTGCGTAATAGTGGCTTGAAGTGGCTCCTACTGGAGTGCAGTGGCTTGTTCTTTATTACAAGTCTTACCGTGTAGTGTGCAGGGGATGGTAGGGCTTTTAAAAGTTACATAAAGTGGCACATGATGAAGTGCATTCTCTTGCATCACAGTAATCTTCAATTTGAAATCCAGCCGTTGAATTGACGTGACAGACGTGCACTGCGGTAAACTGACAAGTTTCATATCATCTATCATCCGTCATGTATATGTATTGCGTTTAAATGCATGTTAAACTCCCGGACACCCACGCGCCCACCCACCCACCCGCGTTCAAATGCTAACCAAATCATCCCCTATGGATTTTAAACTTGAATGCGTCTCGTGTCGAAATTGACATGACAGATGTGCACTTCGGTAATTGCCACAGTTCATATCGCCTGTCGTGTATTTTCATTTTGTCATGTGTACGTATGATAATAATAATAATAATAATAATAATTGTGTATTGCGTGGGCGTTTTACCCAATTTCTTGAATTGGCTCAGAGCGCCGCGAGCTGAACCCCAAGACGCACGCTCGCGAGAATCACACTCATTCTCTCAGACATTGGACATGAATACATTACAGTCACGTGGTGCGATAGGTCAGCTCAGCTATTTAAGTTTCGGAATTTAGAATTGCATTTATTTTCAAATTGTGTGGGCTGAACATTTCCTAAACAGAGGGGGAGGAAGCCGGAGTACCCGGAGAGAACCCCCGGCGATCGGCCCGAAAGAAGGCTTTAGGAAAAGCATCTCTCGTCGTATCAAAATGTATGTGACATGTCAGAGTACGCTCGCTGTCATTTGACGCTCGTTATCTGCGTACCTTTTCAAAACTGCCATCAGCATAAAAACACCATTAGCGACTCTGTCGGAAATGTTCAGAACCTGAGTGTGAACAGTACACTGGGTCGGATGTGGTGTGTGCGTCGACTCGTCGCCGGTTGTATTGATCGAGACTTTTATCCATCGTGGACGTGGTTGACGGACATGTTTTGTACTGTAGATCCATCATAACCGTATGTAGAGGCGTCTGTCAGACGAGCTGATGTTGCAGGATCATTTCCTGTATTCCCCCCCGGGATATTGTGTGCAGTGATAGGCACCTACGCGTATGTTACTGAAGCTGTAGAATGTGAAATGCTGTATCAATGTAAGGAAAACACACACTCGCACGCGCACACATGCAGACTGACACGCACGCACGGACGCACGCACGGACGCACGGACGCACGCGCACACACACACACACACACACACACACACACACACACACACACACACACACACACACACACACACACACACACACACACATACATGCACGCACGTTACGTATACTGAAAAGTTGTCCCAAGTTGTTATCTTTAACTTTTGAATGACAACTGTATGACGGCAAATACAGTGTCATCCTTAGGAATACACACACCACACACACACACACACACACACACACACACACACACACACACACACAAAACAGATTCTTACTTCCATTGTAAAGTGCTTCCCCAAAAGTGTCAATAAATTTATTTTCACTAGTACCTGTTTGGAGGTTCGCAGGCCTGAGGTAGACTTCGAGATCTGTTCTTATTGTAACACTAAATGCTCCGTTAACTAGTGTGATCGATCGTTTGTTTAATCAACACTTAAAATCACATCCTATTATCCTCTTTTGTTCGCCCAACAATTAATGTTAAGTGGAACCTGGCACAATTCAAAACTAACTCCCATATTAAAGAGGCTTACTTCAAGATTAAGGGAAGCCGGGTAGTCCGATTCATCTGACTCAGGTGGTCTACCTAAGGTCTATTTCAGAGCTCTGTAAACTTGTTATGTTGCTATCGACCCCATGTGACTTTTACGGCCTGCTCGGGATTTTAGTTCAACGCAGTCTGCAAACCGCTGTACCGCAGCGTGCCCCAGACATCGGACCTAATAAGCGGGTCCTCGTGTGTTGGTCCCGACGAGCGCCAGCCGTACATTTTGGCTCATATCTTCCGATACGGTCCGAATAAGGCTGTAATTTTCTATGCCTTCATGTTTTAATAAGCGCAGGTCGAAGTTTTAGGCTGAAGCAGTTGACACGTGCCCCTTTAAGTCCCCATCCGTTTGTGTGACCCGCTGATTCGACCTGTCGCCAGGTGGTGTCAATTTCAAGTTGACGGCCGCTCTTCGCGCGGGAAGATAATAAAAAGACAGGTTAAGGACTGGCGCGGGGGAGGTTGGGGGGGGGGGGGTGACAAAAACGTAGTTAATTTACAACAGTGGTCGAACGCTGCCTAGCATAAGCACATCACACCCATACATAAGCTTGTAAGTTGCAACTCTTTTATATGCTGCCGATTCTTTAAAACACACACACACACACACACACACACACACACACACACACACACACACACACACACACACACACACGAAGAAGGGGAAACACAGGCGGATGCCAGCATCACTTATACTGACAATTGTCAGACTGAGACCTTGCATGCTTGTGTGTCGATTTGCTTTACGCATGTATCTACCGTGTGCGTTATTGGTTAGTAATGAGTTCAGTGCATAATCATTTTTGAATGACTGGACATTTCTGGACAGTTGGCATCTTTATGTGTCGCGTGGGTTGCTAAAGCGAGTCAAAATGCAAATATTACCACATTTGTTTTTTTCAACAACAAGCAACTATTTATACCTATACTCAGGGCATGACATATAATTATAGACGTTACTCGCAACGTTGTAATTGTAGTTGACGTACACATAAATCAAACATAAAAATTCAAAACAGTTTCAATTTTGTTCATATCAGAATTCTGCAGAAATTCCACAATGGTAGGCAAAAATCAAAGACAAGACTGACGGAGTTGGTCAAAAAAAAAAAAAAAAAAAAAAGCACAGACAGGTGCCCCAAGGTCGTTCTTACTTACTAACCGGTACAAGTGAACAACGTCACAGGCAAATACCTGAGCCAGGTGCGTATTTGCTGTTGCCGAAACCTGCTGTAGTGGAAGCCTGGGCAACACAACGACCATTGTCAGCGTATTGGTGCGTGAAATTAGAGTCGTGGGGATAGTTGATGAGGTCATTTCACACAGTTAGGTGAGCTACACGCTGGTAAAGTTGTGTTAGATACAAATACCAGGGCAAAACGTTCAACCAAACACCGTTGCCTTGACAAATACACGGTGTACTCTGGATACGTTAGTGTTGTCGAAACTGTTCTTGGTCAAAGCAACTGGCGAGTGATTACTCATGCGAGTCTGGTAGATTGTTAGCGGTGTTTACGGGAAGTACAAACTCAAGGAAAATGTGTTGAGGTAGGTATATAGGTACCTATCATCTATCGAAAAATGAATCCATTTTTTTTTTTATTGAGCTCACTGGGTAATGATTATGGAGACAGTGTTCCTTTGCTTTAGACTCAGTGGACAAATACGCTAATCTCGATTTTAATTTATTTTATTTATTTCTCATTTTTTTTAAGTGTGGGTACACAGAAAGTATATGTTCTCATTAGTCATCAAGGTCGCCATAAAAAAATTGACAATGGTATGCATTACTATAGAAAGTGTACTGTAAGAACAGTTATTTGTAGTACTTAGTGTTTCCTTGTGGGAGGGGGGGGGGGGGCAATGGACAGTCCATGCTATTTATTTATTTTATTTTATTTTATTTTTGTGGGGGGGGGGGGGGGGAGGGGGGGGGCAATTGGACAGTCCATGCTAATTTATTTATTTTAATTTTTATTTTTATTTTTTTTTTGTGGGGGGGGGGGGGCGGTGTGGTACGGCGGGGGGAGAGTCGGGGATGACAGGAGCGATGCGTTGAAAACTTTCAGAATTGAAAGAAGTGCAAATGGGATATGCGTCTAAAGTATGAACAATAGCAACAAGCAGATATTATTCATAAGCCCCCCCCCCCCCCAATGGGTCTTTAGGGCAGTGGTGCAATATAGCTCATTATTTTGAGAATGATCTTAATAATCGTAACCATACTAGCTGTATACGGGTGTGCAGTTTTCATTGTTGTTGTTAGTGGTTATAATGTTAAATGACTCATGAGCGCAGGATAGCAAGTTGCATAGCTCAGCATAGCTTACCTTCACAAACGCTACTTTTTTTTTTCTTTTTTTTTTTGGGGGGGGGGGGTGTTGTTGTTGTTGCTGTTGTTGTTGTTGCTGTTGTTGTTGTTGTTGTTATCATTTCTTTTCAAACGCCACTGTTTTAGTTCAGGAGTGCCCGTCAGCTCGTAAAAAAAAAAAACCCCAAGATTGTAACAACTACAAGTCTCCATTCTACCCTTTAGTCCCCTTGAAATTGTGTCTTGGTAGTACTGGGTTTATTCAGACCTGACTAAGACTACTCGTCTCAAAGGCTTCAAAAGAGGATCCCATTTTGTCCGTTCCTGATGGGGATTTTCACCACCATGTCAACAGCCTGGGTGGCCGTTGGCCGGGGGGGAGGAGCGATGAGTCAGTTGAAGAGTGTCGTACGTGCTTTGTATACGGGTGAAAGGAAATATGTCCGTTAGGGATTAGTGTCCGGTGAATTGCAAAGTCAACAGTGTTGGAGATACCTGGGCACTTTCAGCGCCCTGTAATTTAACTGTCTTTTTAGCTTCCTCGCTGTTGATCAGTGGGTGAGAGGTTTATGTCACTGACTCGCTTTGCATTTCAACCAGACAGGCTGCCCGATCTTTCTTGGGTTAGACAAAGGAAAATTCTGACCCCCATACTATTTTCAACGATGGTTAATCAAGAGACTGACTGACTGACTGAAACTTTATTTTCAAGGATGATATAATAGACGCACAGGTCTCTCTTACTATCTGTCCTTACTACACTAATAAATATACAATATGCATTATCACTAATATCAGTACACACATATACACGCACACGTACACACACCTACACACATCCACACTCGTGCTCGCGCTGACGACCAGCGCTTTCACGCATTTCACAAATAGTTCAGCGTAAATGCTTATGCAAATAATAAGTTATCAGTTCAAATACGAGAAGTACACATAAAAATTCAAACAGAGAGAGAGAGAGAGAGAGAGGAGAGAGAGAGAGAGATCTTACTGTCTTTCCTCGGAATATCCGATACCATCATTTAACCGTAAACTGGAGATGGGAAGGCCCGGGTTGGAATGCCGACAGGCTTATACTTTGCTCAGGCGTTTTTTCCAGTGCTCCCATCTTTGAAAATCATTTCCTTCGGCAATTCGTGGTGGACAAAAGTCCTGAATGTGTAAATCTCTCTCTCTCTCTCTCTCTCTCTCTCTCTCTCTCTGTGTGTGTGTGTGTGTGTGTGGTGTGTGTGTGTGTGT